>VBVQ01001956.1:6989-26101 GCA_011636635.1 Tetramorium simillimum | reverse complement strand
CTTAATTTACATATAATAATACAGGAATCAGTGTCAAAATTTACAGATATATTATTAAAATTTCGGTGTTACATGGTTTTATATTACTGATTTTTCTATCCTGTTAAATAACCTTCGAAACCGGTTTAGTTGTACTACAAATTAGTCTCTCACAAACAAAAAAACTTGGACCGTCTCTTTCGCCCTCCCTCTTTCTACGCTTCTGAAAGATCCCAAGTTCAAAAGCGCCGATTACTGTAATTTACTTGGCAATCCACAGGTGCGCTTTAGAGTTTTTCTCTCCTTTTTTTTTTTTTTTAAAGAAATTGTCATGGCATAGTCCACAGCCGAATTTCTCGGAAGGCTACTTTCGTACTCGATATGCTATCCGTAACACGCGATCATCGTTAACCCATTAAATCATACATAATCGCATAACACATGTATATTTGAAAATTGCCATAAATCCTATATTCTTAGTGTTAAAAAGATATTCAAAATTTAATTGAAAGCTTATTACGTCATATGTGCATTTGGAGAAAAGTGTCGCTGTTTGTTGAAACAATAAATAATTTATATACAAATTTCTTTTTCTCAAAGAATTTAAATGATTACTTTTATATTTTATATTATGCTGTTAAAAGGCATCAACCCGCACATTTTTTCAAAGATACACGTGCATATAAAGTATCGAATGTTACCGAGCTTCAGGCATTGCGCTTGCGGTCATCAGGAAAAACTTGTCTGACTGGTCATGCATAAAATACATCGAGTCTATTGACACGAGGGCCAACAAGAGCAAAACACTTGGAAGAGCACGAGATTGCGGTGAAACGTACAAACCCTTAATAAATTGTCTTTTTCTGATATCATCGCAGTGCGGAATTTACATAACATGAACTACATGTCTTCTTACAGTTTCCTGTTTCTAATAAAAAACAGATTCAGGTTTTGTATATTTATAAGTAACGCATGAAATATCTGCTAAGTAAGGCTTTATATATTAGCTCGCAAGATAATATTCATTCATAACGCACGATGATTTAATTCGCGTGTTATGCTGCACAGCAAATAATATAGATGTAGAAAGAATGCATAATGGTACGCCATGACAAACTAATTATAACTAATTATATGATAAACACGGAAAGGGAACGCTGTCACGGCATAGTTGGCTGATGGTCGACCGCTCGACTCCGTGCGAAACAGGTCAAACAGGTGTGACAGAAGGCCTAGGTGTGTACCACATTTAAATAAATATCTATCTAGTCCCAAGATAAACTTTCATGGGAGAGCGATGGTAGAGTAGTCCAACACGCATTTTTTTCTATATGTACGTATTTACGATCAAATATAAATTATTTTATTACATATTCACATCACAGTAGTTATTACGATACGTATATTACATGTATATTTCGATCAATTCAAATAAAATAAAGATAATTAAAAATATTGTTTTAATTTAACACAATATTTCCAATAAAATTTATTAACATTTAAGAATAAAGACAATTGCCATGTATATTTTAAACAAAACAATAAATTATGAGCAACGAGACTTTAATAGTTTACATATATGTGTATAAATTATATATAGGTAGATATATGCAATAAAAATATAACATATTTAAAACATTACATATAATTTTTAACCATTTCAAATTTCAGTAATAAAATAAATAAGATTACGATAAAAGCAATAAAAATTAACTAATATTTGATTTATGTCGTACATTTTAGGTAGCTACAATGGTAGAGTGTCATAATATTTTTTATTAGACCACTCAGACTCTAGTATGACTACTTTACACTTTCGAGGCCACCAATGGAATGTTGTTACTCAGCGATGATAATACGGCTCGCTGATTATCGTGGAGCTCGAAGCCTCCTCAGGGTCGCTTAAGTTACGTCGTAATGATGCCCAGGCGGCGAACCGGTTACGGCCCTAAGGCCCTGCCACTGCACTTATTTGGCCCCGAGTCCGCCCTCCATCACTAAACCGATCCCGAGGCAGACGAAAATAAGAAGAAAAGGGCGCAAAGGAACCCACAAAAATTAACCACGCGCTCGCTCGCACCTGGTACGAAGATGAAAACACGTAGTCAAACTGGCTCAAAACCCTTCACCGCAAGGAGAGACTCCAACAATTCTTATAGCTGTTATTTCTAGCAAAGTAATTTATCTACACAAAGAAAAGATCTATAAATGAAATTGTCGTCATAAATATGTTCGAGCGAGTATCGCTATACGCTATAAATAATGTTGCGTGGTGCATGTAAATTTCGCTTAAAGAATTAATAACATCAATCACTGCTCAATACAACTGCTCGCACAGTACCCGGAGTTTAAATTGATGCTAGCGTCGCGAATACAATGCAATAAATATCCGATGTCGATCCGCCCCCGCAATTTTTAATTCGTTCCATTACCCTGACGACAATGGGACGACGGCGCGGCGTTCCCAGCTCCTTCCTCTCGATAACGCGTCGATTGTGAGCATCTCCGGAGCGCACAATACGTCTGATAGTCGCGCTCCATTTTCAGGAAGATACAACACCCCGCTACGCCAAGGGGGTTGGGCTTATAAATCCAAACGATAAATCTATCACCGGCAAAAGTTGACCGATATCGCGCCTGTGGCCGATTGCCAGAGCCATCCCGCAAATCTTGTATTATACAGTTGCAGGATTCCCTTCCCACCTACTTCGCATAGCTATTCTGCGCATAGTGTAACCTGCCAACCGCCATGGTCCAGCTCATCTCTTCTCTTTCTCGAACGCACGAGTCGTAAGAAACGATTTATTCCAGCAACATTATTTTTTCTGTTCGCTACTTGGCCGTTACTTGCGGCCAGAAAGCCCTTCGAGCGAATCTCCAAGGCCAGATGCTTTCTACTCGTAAATAAAAAACTCTGTAAATTCTCCATAAGATATTCGACGTATTCTCATATTTACACTCATATCTTATTATGCAAATGGCTGAATTGTACAGCAATCCATTATTGACACAGAAAAATTAAAAGATTGTATATGCATAGAGCGAATCATCGAGTAAATTTCAATAAATTTTTAATTTAATCTTGCACGCATATTAATGCATTCAGTTTTCATTAATTTTCTTGTTTCAAAGTAATAGATTTATTCCAAAGTTATAAATGATTGCATAAGCAACGTGAAAGTTCCAATATCCAACTTGCACTTCCAGGATCCACTTTACTAAATGAAACGTTTGCGTGTCGGTAAATTGTATAACACTGTTAGTTACTTGGCGATGTCCACCTATGATATCGCAGGGCGTCACACTCCCATAGGGGATGGTAAATAGGCGGTGATCCTGCAAACTATCGTCCAGTCGCAGTCAGTAATATGCGTGTAGATCGCTGAAGCAACATGTGCCGCACCATAATTTGTCGTTAACTTCTTCCACACTTCTTCCTGCAGTATAAGAAGTAGTTCGATTCAGCCGACGAACGGTTGTTATCACAAGCACCGTAAAGAAAGTGTAGAAGTTTTTTAAGAGCAAGGAATTCTGTACGTAAGAATTTTTCGAGGAGAGTGATTAATAAGAGACGGGGCTGCAAATTGTGGCGAACAGCTAATCGATAAATCTTCCACGCAAACATTGCACGATGTTCAACGAACACAGCGTAAGAGCATCGCACGCGGAGGATCCATTCCTGTATATTCACACACAGTCCATTGCAACAACAAATCCTACCGTAGTGAACGTCATTATACCACTAATCCCTGAGCCCGCGCGTAATATCATGGACCTCGTGCTACTAGTGGCAGGCGCTAACTTAAATACTTTTCTTGGTTTTTTCATTGTGTTAACTTCTATGAACAGCTCCACTAATTGCTACATAGTGGGCCTGTTATTTTCAAGCTTCATAATTCTGCTCGAACCACTTGAACGAATATTTGAATGGATTGTCGATGTACATCTACAAATGAATCTCGACTACGTATTTTTGATGAGCTTTGGCACGTCCGTCATGACGATAACTATGCTAAATATCGAGGCGTACATTGTCATTTGTGAGAAAAATTCGCCCCTTCGCAAATCGTTCTTAAAAGTTTCGACAGCTATGAAAGGAATCTTATTCATATGGGCATTTTGTATTATGACGATTGCCATGGAATTACGTTTGTACGACTTCTTCGAAGAGGAAATTATGTCCGACATCTACGTTGCATTTACCATTATGTTTCTACTATGTCCATGTGTCATTTTTTTTATGCTTGATTATTTCATCTTATATGAGATGATTATAACAAAATCAATAAATGGAATGTGGCCAAGCAAAGAACTCGAGCATTTTATTTTTCTGAGTGAGTGAAAAACTTTATTTTAATATTTATTATTTAATTTATTAATGCAAATATGGCGATTATGTAAAAAAATATTTTTGTACTTCTTTCTTTATACTAAAACAACTTTTCCAGCTAGTGTTAATATGGCATTTTTTATAACTATGGGACCATACCGGATTGTGAGAGCTTTCAATCTCATAACGCAATCTTATCATGCCAACCTAATGATAGAGATAACTTATACGATGATTAAGGTATATCCGATAATCCTACCAATAATATGCTTCGCAACATCGAAAGAGTTCCAGCGAACACTCAAGGTTTGTAATATAAATATATTAATTAATAAAATTAATTTAAAAAATAAATAATTTTAATATTTCAGAGAAAACTGCTTCAGAGAAAACATTGTTCACAACATGAAATTTCCGTAATATAAAAACTATTTAGTAATATAAAAACTATATAACAAGATATCAACGAATATTTATGCACTTCCATCAAAGTATGACCTATTTAATTTTTTTATATCTAACCTATCTTATTGCAATTTCGCGCAAAAGTTTACCCATTATACATGTCACATTTTTAAATAATATAAGAACTTAAAATTCGCACATGCGATAACCAAGCACATCCGCTCTCATAAGAGAAGAAAAAAAGCAATGTGGAGTCTGCACACAAATTTTCAAATTTACTGAGCTCTCTGTATGCAAATTAATTTTTATTTCTGCTTCTCCTTGAAAAATCAAACCGGCATTTACATTATGTATATATAACCTATATATTATATACAATATAGACTATGTATTTATAAGATAAGAAAATATAGTATTTCATTTTGTACGAGAATTATAATAGATATTATTTAAATTATAAGTTTTTACATACATAATATTACATTTTCATGTAATATTTACGTTTTAAAGTATTATGTAAAATAATAAAATGTATGTTCCATTTAAAGCAAGCAATAAATTAATTTTTAGAAATTTCTATTAAAAGTTCAAACATAACGGCAGTTTATATACATCGCCTATTCGAGTGCCTTGAATTAAGATTACATTCGAGTAAAAGGTACTTCCTCCAATCTATTCAGCTGTAACGCGGCACTTCCTTTCTAACAAGAAATCGGTGTTTATCAAATCGAGGATAAAACCGAGTTTACAACTACTAAGCAGCTTGTCTGTCTCTTCGCGATTAGAAATTCTTCTCTCGACTCGTTTCGTATTCCTTCTCTCGTAATTTCTCGACAAGATTCAAATAAGAAGGTATACCAATGACGCTTACAAAGATTGAGCATGTGTTTATTTAAAGAGATAATGGAAGTTTGCTGAGAAAGATCCGTTCACACTTAAGCATTTACGGTATTTTGAGTGTTAATTATCCTTTATAATTAACGTCTTCAAGAAACATTTTGATCTAACTGTATCTCGTAATCTTACGATATTATCCTGAGAAACTATAAAGATTCACAAATTAATAAAACTTTTAATTAGAAAACGCCAAATTAAGAAGCAAAATAATTTTTCATAAACAGATTTCTTACGAAAAGTTACAAAAAAGTATTTGAGGACAATGTAATCTCTTTCTCAACCTACATAAATAATCTCTATAAAGTACAATATGTGAGATACATTCTATGTGTTGTCGGTGCGGAGAAAAGAAAGAACCAAGAAATCGGTGAAGCAGAACGTACATACACAAACTTCCGGTTCAAAGAACGATCTAAGTTAGCTTTTCAAATACTATATATTTCTCAAGTGATTGAACTTTATTTTAGGTTTAAATTTTAATTCACTATTAAGAAGAAAAATTTTTATATAGAATATATTGTAGAGTTATAAAACAGTTATAAAAAATATCACGATAAATTATTATATAACGAAACTTTTTACAAAAGCTATGACAATAATCGATTCTTATGATATGGGAATTTTAAATATTTAAAACTGCCTTAAAATCACACGTAGGCATTTTTTCAATTTAAAAATTTTACCTTTAAAGTTAAAGGTAAATTAAAGAGTGATTTTATTTGATATTTTCATTAATTTTTTTTATTTTGTAGCATTAATAATGTATTGTGATGCATATGTACCGTGAAGGAAATGTATTCATTTTGTATATCTAACTTTTATTATGTACATTTATAGATACCAATTAAGAATTCCAATATTCTCATATATTGCAGTTATTTAGAAAAAAAAAACAGATTGTTGCAAACAAATTAGAACTATATAGAGCGTTGTAAAAATTCAAAATTACTCACTATTGTTATTTTTATAATTGAATTGACTACTATTTATAGATAGTATATGGGGTCGGTTCGTTGTTATCATAAAAAAGTCTTGCTAACTTTCTTTATTGATTTGCTGTGTTTGCACCACATTGGAATTTGATTTATTAAGTTATTCTTTTCTCAGGCTTCGTATCCAATTTATTTCTAAAGACATACGATACCGAAAACATCGTTTTGTGCAATAAAAATGTTTGTGTATGGAGTTTAAATTATGAACACGTGCTTGCGTCCTTGCAGTCCAAATTTTGCAACACTGTTACGAGCGACCGTTCGCCCGCGACGACGCGACGCATCAGTCTATATGGCCGTGTGGTTGGCGTTCTATAAATACACACCACGGGCGATTTAAAAATGCAGTGACAGTAACAGCCCAGCGCTGTCTTGTAACCGCGTTAAAACACTTCCAGCGCCAACCCGTTGTCTTAAAAAGCTCAGAAAGACACGAGAATTTGTATTAAAGTACGGCGGCGGTGCGACGAAGCGTATTCCGGCGCGCGATCGAACTAGGATTACCGGTGTTGCAGGTGTATACATATGCATAAACGCATCGCTGCACCGTGGGGGACATGGGAAAGGCGATAGACGCCACGCTGTTTGCGGTAGCCAGCGGAACGGATGAATGCGAATCGAACGTAACACTCACCCGACGCGACGTGTGAATGAAGCGACCGAGTAACGCGGATAGAAACTCCATTCAGGCCCGGCTACTGGAAAAAGCAGCGCGACTGTATCGATTGCGATCAACACCGAGTTTTGATGTGGGGGCCGACGAACACCCGAGGCTTTGTTCGACCGTTCGGCTTGGCACCCTTGTATACCCTCGAAATACATACGCGGTCTTAATTATTAACCTTCCGGCGCAAAACGAGCGTGCGCTTCTTTATGTTGCTCTCGAAACGGAGCGGCAGGTACGCGACGATAATAGTGCGATAAAAAAGTCGTCGAAGATAATTTTGGCGGTAGACGTATACACAGCGTAACACAAATTCTTTAAGAACCCTCTTTTCTTTTCAGAACGAACGATTATCAGCATTTTATACTGTCACTGAAATCGCTGTAAAATAAAAAGAATCCAGCGGTACCGGATGCTTCACCAAACATATCGTGCACAATTTATGAAACGTTCTCCCTCGACATAAATTAACGTGACCTTTATTTTCACGCTAGCTTATCCAAACACCGATAGACCCCGCGTTTCTGCATCGTGGGGAAATGTTTTATCAAGTGCGGGTGCCTGAAAAGCCTCGAGAAATTTCCAGCGAGTGCAGCTGCCCCCGAATAATGAGTTTGAAAATACGCAAGCCTCGCGCAAAACTCTCGTCTTGACCCGCATGATAACAGATTGCTGTCTGTGTTGTATATATTTTACCTCAAGAAAGTTAAATACCTGTCGCTAAAAATAATTAGCATGGAGCTTTATATTTTTAAAGTTGCATGTAATAAAAATTTAGATGTATTTCATAAATAAAATAATACACATTCACGAATGTTTTTTTTTTTAGTAGAATAAATAGATAAACGAGATAAATGTATACGGAAAACAAGAAACATAAGTTTTCAGGATTGAAAAAAGTGATACTCAGTTGCAAATGTAAAGGAAGAGAGAGAGAAAGAATTATGCATTTTCGTATTCAAGCATTATAGCCTTCGTCCAAGCTCAGTTTAGTAACCGTTACAGATTCCGGAATCGTTTCTGTTGAGTAAAGTCTCACGAAGTTTTAATGAAATCATAACCGGGAGATCCTGCGCGAAGTTATGCTTTCTTCGACATATTGCTCCTTTTGGTGCTTAGGTGCAGCCACAGACAAAATCAGAACTTTATATCTAAAGTCCGTCAATATTTCTTGTGAAAATAATTAGATTATGGCTTTCATGAAAAGATGGCGAGCAACGTTGATTATAATTAACTTTGTTACAATAGAGAAATACATACAATATCAATGCGAAATTGAAGAGTAAAGAAGTTTCTCTAATTAATTGATACGAAATCAGTGAAATGGTAACCACATTTGGCGCGTTTCTTGAAAGTGTTGCAGGAAAAAAAATCAGTCTCATTACTTATTTGGCGCACTGTGTATGTCAACGGATGAAACTGACTGACCCTGTTTTGTAACGCTGTTAATTTCGTCACACACGTATTTTCATAATCGTATTCATGTTACGTGTGTGCGCTCGCTCGGTTTTCTGTCATTCATATCGATAGAGCAATCGCGAATAAATTATTTATGAATTCCCGTCTGAACGAATACACCATTGATTTTCATCGTTGACATTTCGCATGCTCATCACGCGGCGAAGATGATTAAAAGTCGGTGCCTCCGGGCATGATTATTTTTTTTTTCGATTCCCTCGTACGATTTCGCGGTACAGCGATAAAGGTTAAAGCGTGATTGAATGTCATATAAAATAGCTTTACACCATGTTATTATTTATTCAGTCATGTTCACATAATTTAAAAGAATGTAAGCCTCATGGAATTAGGGAAAATTTATGATAAAATATTCGCTTTACGAATTATTGTGTTATTGTTTTAAAAAATTTACATATAGGATATGTATTGTTTTTTTTTCGCGGTTTATATTTTTATTTTATTATTATCATTATTTTAATTATTTCTTTCAATCTGGCTAAATTCGAAATCTCTGCCGTGCATCATTATACATTAAATCGCAGAATATTTACATTATTATTAAATGCACTGTACTCGGGCACCTTCCGACGAAACAACAGAATCAAGAAACGCTTCAGTGCGCATTCAGTGAGAACTTGTGTGAAGATATGAATGAATTTCTCTCTATCTCCCCCTCCCCCCTCTCTCACTGTAACAACTAAGAAGTTGATGTATGTTTTTGCCGTGTGTTGGAACGCAAAAAGAACATTTCTCCATAATAAGATGAATAAGACAGGGTCTTTGTTAACGAAGAATCTTTTGAAGTTTCTAGTTATGCCACTGTGCAAACGTGAAATGAAATAAATGTGTAACAAAAGAACTTTGCAATATCTCAGCAAAAGTACCGCAAAAAAAATGAAAACGTGCATAATAAAGTCACAAGAGAAGAAAGACACATCGTGTACGTTTCTCTCAATTTAAGTAATTTCGCTTTGTCCCATTTAAGTACCGCTTTTGCGGGATTACGCTGAAAAAAATCGACGCGTTAACGAGTAGCTAAATCTTTAACGACGCGTCTCGTAAACCAGCAGCTTTCTAAGCGTTAGTCTCGTCTAAGAGCCATGCTCGACGATCAATGTACTATCATGTGACATCCTATATATACCTACAGCCTGAGGCAATGCGTGGGTGGGTGTTTTGCGATGAGGCAACAGGACCGAGGAACAGCACCTTTGTGCAAATGCAAGATAGGCATAGCAGTGAGCGCCGTGTACAAATTCTTTGCTTAAAAAAAAAATGTCCAGCATGAGTCAGACTCGACTGCGAACGGAAAGGATGCTGCGCGAATATTTCGACACACATCTATTTATACATGCACTACGCTATAGTCATATGCAGCTGACTCCAAATTTCACTTATCGTCATGGAATAAATTAATTTTGATCTTTAAGAGATACTTGATTAAAATCGAATAATTCTTACAGGATGTTCTTAATGTGTTCTTACAAACTTGTGCGTCATGTTAGCTGTACAGAAATGACTAAATCAAAAGTAAGTATATATTTAAGATATTATACTTAAAAAAAAATTCAAGTAAGAAATTTAATTTATAACACTCTATCTAATCTTGCTCCTGACTTTCTCATAATTATCAATAACCGTGCATAATTACTTGCCCCGCGTAAAATGATGCAGGCATCATCGAGCTTATCGGCGTCTAACGGTAAACATCAAACTACGATAAGAGCGACAAAGGCGCGCTACACACACGTTCGCTTGATTTAATTAGATTTTAATGAAGGAGATGTCTGGCACCATCGATGTAGCGGAACGACTCCGTTTATTCTCCGCTCTAAAACTCTCCAATGTAATGACGTTCTCGTAAAATTTTTATTTAATACAACCTCACATTCAAGAACGAAGAAGAAAACGAGCGAAAGACGAAGAACGGTAGGTGCCAGCGATCGCATTAAAATTTATTAAAATCTAATAACTCTCTAAAAGCTGCACTTCTCTTTCTGTCTATCTATATTAATAATAAAAACATTATTTCCAACAAATAGAAAAATCATTCTTTTATATTACAAAGTATGTTCGAAAAATAAAGGTACAAAGTCCAGAAAATTATTTGTAAAGCATTTTAATTTGGGATTGACTTATAATATATTTAGAACACATCTACATTTATTTTTCAAGATAATAATCATGCATCTTAATGCATCTGGGAACTAGTTTCGTTGATTCCAACATTAAAAATCTCCCGCCGGATTTAATTATTCTCTGTTCTCCCTTATAACTATTCTGCTCTAATGTTCATGAAGTTCATCGATCAACTTGTTTCTGTTTACGTTATAAATAGGCAAAACATGGTAAAATGTTGTCGTGAATTTAAAGTGGGAAGAAGTTGATGATGAAGAAAGAAATGGAAGGAGGGACAGAGGTACAATACCAGCAGTTCCTGCGAGAGGGGGAGGGCGCACAAGGTTTGGAAGAATTTGGGGATAATATTAATATTAAGAGGGTTTGAAGGCTTAATGTTTTAAACAGCGGAAAGGGAGAGCGCAATTGAACTAAATTTCGCCTTTCAATGGCGAAGATCATCCTTGGTACTGAAAAACTTATTCAAAAAATTAAAGAGAAATTTATGTTGATATAGGCATTTAATGATTGATGAACTTCATAAACAATAGAACAAAAGAAAATAGTCAAAAGTGAATAGAATAATTAAAAGTGAAGTCTGACGGGAATTTCCTATGACATTGCAGTCAAGAAACTAGTTTCCATGCTCATCAAAGTCTATGGGGACTACGTTGAAAAATAAATAAAAATATGTACTAAAGGTATTATAAGCCAATTCTAAAACAAGATGCTTTACAAATAATTTTCTTTGTATCTTTACTTTCCGCATGATCCTCATACAATAGCAAGCAAAATAAAATGATGGGTTTTTTCTTTAATTTATTAAATAAAAAACCCATTTTTAATTTATTAAAATTCAAATTAAATATTGTAATGCACAATTACATTAAAGCGCAATGTCATAATAATTTGAAAAAACAAATTCAATCTCTATCAAACTCTACCATTTCAAAATTCAGAATGCACTCGTTAAAATGCGATTAATTATTCCAAACTTTTCCAAGAAAGTAAGGGACAAAAAAAAACGTAAAAATAATACTACATACTTTTACAATGGACAATAGAAATAAATAACAATATCTCACATAAAATTAAATTTGTCTACTCACGATACGGCCTAATATATGGTTAAAATTTTTCTACTGTTTCATAAAAGAATGTATATAAAACGTAAATCGCACTATTTCTCAAGAACTTTCGCAATAATAAACTTTCGCGATGATTCGACGAACTTCCTATACATATATTGTTTGAAATTTCTTTTACGTGAAAAATACGAAAAGTAGAAGGGACGATAAGAAATTTATTGTGTTTATGCAAATAGTGAGATATTCTATCAATCTAAACTTATTAGGTATCATAAATTTAAAAAATATAAAAAGCAATGAAAAAAAAATAAAATTCGATTATTACCTTTATAATAATTGTAGTAGAAAATTTCGACAGATAAATCGCGTGTATTAACTCTAGAATATTTACTAAAATAAAATGAAATTGAACAGGACCATATGTCTGAACGGAACAGATAATTTAAGAAACTGTCATTGTGTCTATATGCGAAGTAAACTCTTTCATTCGTCTTCGTTCACATTTAGAATGCGAACGGCGAACAAAAGTACATAGTAGAACACGTTAAACGGCTTATTGTTCTTGAGAGGGAACAATGACGTGTAGGCAAATCATCGGCAAAATTTTCCGAACAAATGACAATGGATCGACAAATTGAAGAAAGGTTTATTATCCCTTAAAAAGAATCGATTCATGCGAATCCGTCTTACATCGCGAATGAAATACTGTTATTCGCAATATTATGTCTTCTCGTTAGCGCTTAGAGTGCGTCTTTAATTGCACGTTTCCAAGTTCACTTACCTTACTAGTGATAGTCTATACTATATCAAGTTGTGCATACTGTATAATGAAAGTACCGTCAGATAAAATAAGATTGCGTTATGCAGATAATCGCTATATTTTTAAGCGCTAGACGATATCGAGAGTTGATTTTCTATCTTTTACTTGTCGTTTGGAGTTAACAATCAAGTAGATGATCAATATCTGCCTTTCAAATTACAACTATCTCTCTGCAGTCGAATAAAACAATTATGGCATTAATTGCGTAGATCGAGGATGAAGTTCCGCATAGTAAACCGGTTATGATCGCGTTACTATCTGATAAGTTAAAGTTGGAAAACTGAAACTTAGAGCTTAAACGACATCCCTTTCGAGATACAATTTTCTAGATTATATAAAAAAAGAGCATTAAAGATGAGTAGTGAAATATTCAAAACGTTATTTACAATTATCACCTGTGGATGAGATTTATGCGATTAAAATATCAAAAGGACTTTTTGTAGATAATATTTCCAACATAAATAAAGAAATCAGTCCCTCGTAATTCAACAAGCGTACTTCTGATTCGAAATATATACTGAAAAAAATGCTGGTTAAAAACGGACGAATCAAAAAATCTTGTAGGATTGATCAAATATTCTGCTATTATTATAATATAACTCGATACTTTATAACTTGCATTAACCAGAATATTTGATCGATCCCACAAGATTTTTCTGATTCGTCCGTTTTTAACCAGAACTTTTTTTCAGTGCAGTTCTAATCGCTTCTTCCAACGTTCTCGCGAATCGAAGCGCGACGGTTCGATAAGGGCGGCAAATGAATCCTGGCGAAAGTGCAAGGCTAAGTTCGGATCTCCTGCACGACGCAATTATGCCGTTTGCGCGACACGCTTTCTGCCCAGCAAGGATCCAATTGCCGCACTACATAATCAAGGTCACCTATCGCGATGGGATCGCGCGACTTAAATTCCTATCTTTACGCGCGCGCAGGTGGTCCCTGCTGTTTACGCGGTCATGTCCTTATTAAAGCGTCTTGTTATGCAAGCGCAACGACACATCCATCTCTCGTGCGGTAGCTATCGCATTTATGTAGGCCAATAACTTTCCTCGTCGCGCATCTAAGTATATAATCAGTTATAGAGAGATAAGAGAAAAGTAAAAGGACCCCAGACAGTATACGATGTCTGTGTATACGATGTCAGTCTAATGCTTTAGATGGGCCTTTTTTAGAAAACATATCAACATGTATCGTAAGGCTGCATTTTATTTGATGCTCGCAATGCTCGTGAGCACAATTCGTCCTTGTTTAACATTTGTCAAACAACAAAGACGATTCCAAGAGCGTCAGGAGCGCCAAATGAAACGTTTCCTCTAGTTAAGATTCCTTTTAGCTAATACATCTTCGAGGAACGTCAGTATTTCCCTCGCGTGCGAGATTACTTCGAGATTCAAACGGGAATATAATCGATAGGGAGATCGCGTGGTTCACGACAAATTGCTCAATTGCCGGCTGTGCGAAATTCTCCATGCTGATGTACTCCGTGATATACATTTTACTTTATGTCGAAACACAAGAAATAAATATCGCACTTACTTCTCCGCCGCATCTGCGGATGTCTCTCCCGCGAGCGTCCGAAGAGGCAAACTTTCGTCACCGCGGCTCACTTCAGGCTATCGATAATTCGCCGTTGACTGTCGCGCTCCGCGGCAAAACTGGTCGGACCACAATCGCAGTACCGTTTCGCCGACGTGATCCCGAATTAATTCATCCTACGACGACAGGCCCGCGCGCGTTCGCGCACACAGATCGACGATCCACGGGGCGTAACGCGATCCTCGCGACGCGCGAAATATAAACAAGGATAAGTCACTGACGTCACGCACCGATCGCCGACACGAGCGAATAAATGCGCTCGATCAAGAATCCCGGTGCCGCGCGTCGTGTGTCATCGCTGACAATCAGACCGTTCGAATCGCCCGGCAGATCGCGATCGACTCCGAGATCTCGGCCGCGTCACCTTTCCTCCACCCCGTTCCGTCTTTTAATTTTGACAAACGAGAAACTCGACCGCGGCGAAAAGCGTCCATCCCCAAACGGCCAGTCAGCCGCGGTCGACAGTCGGCGTACACTGAGAAGGCTGCGACGAGCCACGCGACTCCGACGCGAAAGCGAGGCCGCGCGCAAGATGGCCGCCGGCGAGCGCGCGCTCGCATTGGTCGACGGCGCTTGTCAGGTTGTCCGACGCGCGCGCGTTATCGCGCGCACCCTGCGATCGCTGACAATCACCGCGATAAAGGACCACGCCGTGATTCCTCGTTGTCCTCCCGGGACAAAGGTGCAATTGACACCGAACGATACGAACGATTGTCGTTGCGAGGGGACCGGCATACCTGTCATCTGGTCGTCAGATGTGCCTCGCGCGCGACTTCAGACTTCTCGCTTTTGCAGAACGCTTATAAGCGAATTTTTAAAAAATCTAATCGTTAAATTTTACGCATTTATCGTCAAACATGCTTCGTAGTATTATTATCGATTGTACGTTAAATTTCAATAAAGATAGCTTTCTGACAACAGCAAATGAGAATTCATTTAATGATACGTGCACTAGTTCGCTATACTAATTTTAAAACAAAAGCATTTTATTTAGTGCTAATTCTTTTTTTCAAATATAAGTATGTATATTTCCTTATCGATTCTATGATTAGTAACACAATTAATCGGAAATATCTTTAATATATATAAGTAAACGGCATTTTACTTCAGAAAGACATCATTAAAGGTCAATTTCATCAACCACGATTAAACTAAGCTACGTTCCGAAATTCACTGCTAGCTGAAAATCTATAATGTGCGTGACATAAACTATAAATTTGCAGTACTGGCAGTGAATATCGGAACGCAACCCTAATCGACAATTAAAGTTAGCAGGACAATATACCCATTAAAATTGCAAATTATAAATATGACAAAATTTGAATATCTATTGATCGCCCTGCTAACTTTAATCGTCAGTTAGTCTATGGTTAGTAAAATTAACCATGGTTAGTAAAATTGACCCGAACAATTGCAAAATATTTAATTTCTTCAACACGCATGTATTAACTCGGAGCGATCGATGTCGACGGGATGAAAAGTCGAATCTCGAAATAAGTCCGAAAAAGAAGACTCGACCTTATCATCTTCGTGTCCGAGGCTCGGAATTGTAGACGCGTGCTTCATCGATAATGGCACACCGTCCGACAACTGCTTTCCGCCGTTACGTCTGCTTTTCTATCCGTCCGGCGGATGAAAATCATCCCCGCGACGAATGCAGAAATTGGAAATCCCGTTTCAGCCACGAGCAATTAACGATCCCCGGCGGGGCGTCCCCCGGAGCGTTCGACCCTGCGAGGAATGCGAGGTAACTGCAAATTTCCGGTAGACTAGATTCTAAGCGGGAATGGGCGTACACTTCGTTCGAACTCATTCCGCCCGTCCTTCTCGCTCCGGCAATAACCTCGGGCGCCATTCGCTTCCGATGCCGCGGCTCTTCCCTTTTTTACCTCATCACCCGATCGCAATTGCGCCGCCGCCTTTGCGCGGCATCGGCCTCACTCGTCGGGGCTTCCTTTGCGTGCGTAAACCAGTTATCGTCTCTCCCTTGGATCTTGTCACTCCGCACGTCTTCACGCCGACGCGCGTGTAAGCGTGGCAAGTCCAAATTATTCCGTTACGCGATAGCCTTCGAATTCTTCATTTCGATTAATTTTAATTTTCATGTTACACTGAGAAAAACATATACCCAGTAAACACAAAGTAATAGTAATATAACGTCAATGTTAAAATTTCCTACTGAACAATATAACTGTTATATTGTTACAAGACATGTTATATTGTAGTTATACTGTTGAGTGGAAAATTATAACATTGACGTTATAATACTTTGTGTTTACTGGGTACTTACTTTTGACCTCAAACATAATTTTATAATATTTCTAACACGAAATATTATTAACTTAACTATATGCATCATTACGTTAATTTCTAACGATAATTCATAATTATCGTTAGAAATGTAGTAAAATTGTAGTTGAGGTCAAAAATAACTATAAGTATTTTTTTGCTCTCAGTGTTGGCCGCATTATTTTCAGATTTCGGTACAAGTCTTAAAAGATTGCTCTTCCACCCTTTCACCGTCCTTCTTCCCGAGGAGAGGAAAATCCATAGCTTTTGGAATGTATAAACGAGCGTGCTATTACGCGTAATCAATTTTATTTTGATTTCTTCTTTCCTTAAACGAGAAAGTTTCGAGCGGATTTAATGGTTCTATCGTCAACACGGAACATCAACCTTTTCAGATATTCCGATATCACTTCTCCCCGAGTGAGAAGAAAAGAACTGGCTCGACGCGATCATTGCTACCTGGTTCTGCAACAGGTGTGCCGGGATCGTTAAACAGATTGCAAAAGAGCGACGATTCGCGGTATGCGAGAATTGCGAGAAGCGCGCGCTTATGCACACGCGAGCATTTACGAGTGCATCCCGCGGCCATGTGTACATACATTCTAACATGCGGCTATTAGGTGCGCGCGGTTCGAACGGATGCTGAAAATCGCAAATATATCACGATCCTGTCATTACGGGCTGCGCTAAACCGCTGATTTACCGCAAATAGCCGCCTGGCATAATCAAATGCGTACGTCGACCGCGCGAGAAGTTACGTCATAATTCTACATTATCTTTAAACTGAAGGATACGCAATCATATATTGAAATGATACAATTACGCTTCTACGATCCTTATAATTTTCGTCAAATTCTTCGAGACTGATCGACCGATTTACACGGATAAGATGTAGAAATACACCGTCCCTCTAACAAATCGAATTAATAATTGAAATACGCATACATATATGTATACATATACATTTTTACATCTTTGTGTTTTCAACCTTTCTAGTTTTTCTGCGTAGATAAAATGTTGTCTGTTTCGCGATGATTACTAATAGCAAATTCGATTGGTCGCACTAGTGCGTACTCACTCAGTGCACATTAAAACCAGTTGTACACTGATCTAATCTGAATGTGAAATTGAAATATCTTGAATAATAAAATGCCCAATAAATATTTTTAAAAATTGCACAATAGCACGATAAAATGAATTAAAGACTTCGGTTGTTAACACGTTTCTATATTTATATTAAGCATTCATCCTTATGTCGATTTATGTACAGCAGCTTTAATGTGCACTGACAATGAGTGCACTAGTGCGACCAATCGAACTTGCTATAATAAAAAATTAGAAAATTATATTAGAAAAAAAAACGCATATAACGAAGAACGGATTATTAGAAGAATTTTAAAACGTCGGAACGACTCTTCCTCTCGCATTAAACTCCCGGTTCAACAGGAATAAATATTTCTGACGTTTATACGTTGCAATAAATTCGTCGTACTCAAAGCAAGAATTGACAGCCGTCCTTTGTAGCATGAAGAAAGCAGGTCGGACAACTATCGATGTATTTAACCACAACATGCAATGCCGATCGGGATGACAAACCGCGAGGCTGCGGTAAATCGGAGGACAATGCAAAGCGTCTGCAAGAAAGTCCATTATCGAGAACAGAAAATTGCGGCAGAAGACTCCAGTAGTAAAATATCAAACTGTACTTTTATCTGAAATGAATTTTATAAATTAAACTATGCGCTAGTTGCAATATATTATATTTTTCCCAACGTGATACAAATGCATTTATACCTATATTATTCAGAAATCTGAATTTCTAAAATGATTAATTCTTCACAAACAATTGGGATCGCCGCTTTATTTCTTAATATCTTGTTCGCTAAAATAAGAATCTAAATATTTAAAAAGCAACGTATACATTTAATTTTTGATATTTTATTTTAATGCCCATCTTTTACATATTTATAGTCGTACACTGAAAACAAATTCTGGTTAAAAACGGATGAATCAGAAAAATCTTGTAGGATTGATCAAATATTCTGGTTATTATAAGTTATAAAGTATTAAATACTATTATAATAACCATTATAATAACCAGTACTATTATAATAACCAGAATTTCTATTATAATAATCAGAATGTTTCATCAATCCTACAAGATTTGTTTATTCGTTTACGTTTTTAATCAGAATTTTTTTCAGTGTATCGTTTAATAATATTTTGTCGGTGTTTAAAATAATAACTACAATCGTATTTATATGTAAAATATATAAATGATGGAAAAATTTTTACTTTTGAAATTAAAAAATATTTTGATATCAAAATACTATTCTTATAATATTCAAATTAAATAAAAGAAAGCAGAGAAACCAAAGCAAGATATGCGTAAGTAAGATAATATATTTCAAATAATACCTATAAAAATAAAGAATAGATGTTTCAGCTTATCATGGAAATCGGTATGGGTATATAT
>VBVQ01001955.1:17926-28981 GCA_011636635.1 Tetramorium simillimum | reverse complement strand
CTCCCGCCCACCCCCTTAGACCGTGCAACTATTGTGCGACATACGCGTTATGCGCCGTAGTCAGTAAGTGTACGGCTGATGCGGGGATACGAGGCGACTCTCGCGGTCACGTTAGTTTCCGTAAATTTGGAGGCACTTAAGTCTTCGTTGTCCGTGTCGTTAGCGGGTTTCACGCTGCGATGTTTGCGCGAAACCCAAGTCCCGCGCACTTGCATTTGCATTTGCCCGTGTGTGCGACCGAAACTTTTGTACTCGAAACTGAAGCCCTTGATCTCGTCTCGTGCGCTTACATTACCGGAGCGGCCGCTCGGTTCTCGCTCAAAGATGCAACGAGGCCCTTGTTCGCCGTAAATTGGGCAACTTAATCCGATGCATGGACGAATATTTGATGATTTTGAGACGTATAACTACGGTGGCTGTCCGTCCTACATTACACAGGACAGTCCTTTATTTTAGGCCCTTTAGATTTATTTTTTTCTTGAAAGTTCACTTTTGTTCCTTATTTCTGAACAGTCCTGTAAAATGTCCTATATTTCAGTCTTTATTACCTTTTTATATTTTGTGTAATGTTTAAATAAAGATATTTCTTTTTTACATATAATTGTTTTAGTTTATAAAATTTTACTTTTTCTCATATAAATATATATTCAGGGAAAAAATATTAATGATAATAATAAATTTATATTGCGGTTGTTTATGGAAGAAGGGTAGGTGGCGGTGTTTTTTATTTTTTTCAAAGAGAGAGAGAGAGAAATATAGTTACCGTACATATAACAGACATTTCTATTACATTGAGAAAAAAATTGATATTTCATATAAATACGTGAACAAAATTTATATAACACACTCTAGATTTTGAAGCTCAAATGGATAATATAAAAGATCGCATTCGGCGTAACATGTACGCATAGATATCTGTAAAATTCGATCGATATTGAAACTTTTACGTCTTTATATTATCTATCCGCGCCGTCTATTGCCGATATATGGGATATAATATATGGGATTCGATATGGCTCACGCATACATACATACACGCACACAATAGGAATATATAATATATATAATTGCGCGATCGCGTGGGTAATCCGATTGAAATGCCTTGGTATTATTGATTTATACTGTGGGCTATTATTCTGTAGAACAGAGAATCAGTCGATTCTGCTCTAGATGGTCCTCGTAACTCCAAAGCGAAATTCTGAACGCTAAAAATGAGCCGTGCAACAATCTCTTAAGAACGAAATTATCGAGAGAGAAAAAGGGAGAGGGGGGAAGGGGGAGTGATAAAAAAAACGATTTCTATTAAACTGACGTAAAATTGTCGTATAAGAACTTCTTTAAATTTATTATTCGGCGGGATCGGTATGGGAGGAAACGAGGATCGATAGAGTACTTTGGTTGCGGTGCGCGATATGATCAAAGTTACCTGGTAGCCGCCGTAAACCCTTTCCAGATCAATGAAGCTTTAAACTTTTTTACCAGATAAGAGCTGCATCGCCTTTCAGCGTGCTCGACGAAGGGGTCGCGATCTTTTACGTGAATTAAGTACACTTCGTTGTAAGTAAATATGTCAAAAGAATATTCGCGTACGTAATGTTCCTTTCCGTTACCACCCGGTCAATAGCGAAATATATAACGGCCAGGACGTAACAAATATGTAGCATTTATTTATTATAGTTTAACGAATTTATTTCAAAGAGTTTTTACAAAATGTAGATTGGCTTAGAAAATTTGATTAGTCTTACCCACGTAACGAGCACACATGCACAATCCTCCGTCATATGGGATATAAATTTAGTCTTTCCATATTACGTCATACCAATTAATGGTTTTCAATATCACCTCCCGATAAAATTACTGAGGAAATGATAAAAAAAAAAATTAAAATAATTTTACGATGTAAAATTTCATCAATGTTAAATCTGCTTTAAATTAAATAATATATATATATATATATATGTATATATATATGTATATATATATATGTATATATAGTATTAAAATTAAAAAAAAAATTGTAGAATTGTCACACTGATTTTTTTTGACTTTCAAAACAAAGTGACGGGTAGCTTTGTAGGCGAACGAATGGCTTTGTTTAACAGGATATTCCAGTGTATCGTTACACTTTTGAGCCAAACGACGGAAACGACATCGGCACTCGCGTTTCAAACCCGCCAGCGGCGGCGCGCTGTCACTATCGGATACCGGCAACTTGAGCAGGTGGCAGAGATCAAGGGTCCCTTTCGCAAAGCGTGCAGAAACGCATCGCGCCTGGCATTGGGTCTACGCGAGAAAAGTCTTTTCTTAAGACGAAGGCAACATTGCTACGCGACAGGGTATTCTGTTTACAGCGTGATCAAAGTTACGTCGTAGGCGGTGTATATATTCGTGGATCAATGGAGCTTCGAGCCTCGGCTCGCCTCCGCTTCGGCATCCTCCCTTCCGTCCGTTGCCAGGCGTCCCTTTCTTGCTCTCCTTCTCTCGCCTTTCTGCTACACAGACCAACACACGTGCGAGCCTCGGTCCAGAGCTTCTCTCCCGGACGCTCCGTCGAGCTTTTCCCGCAACGACACATCCCGTTGACACACACCCACGCCTTCGCCGCACGTTGCTGAGCAGCTCGATACAAATTTTGTACATCCCACGGCAATAATAGGTTACCCTGCGCAAACAATGAGTGTGCCCTTAATATATGTTCCAGGAAAGCCACGTAAGAAAGGAACAAAGCTCCTCCCGCTCACTACTTTAGCAGTACTTTTTGTGAATTTAAACGTACATCTTAAAATTCCTCCAATTTGAATATTTTTCCAAGTTTTACCTTCCATCTTTTTTTAATTGATTATAATAATCCAGTCTTGATAAAAGTTGCCGAGAACCTTGGTGAAATAGTTTCAACTAAACATATAGGTCATTATGACAAAATAATGTTAATAAAAAATAAAGTGATCATTATTATTAAACGTTTTGCTATTATTATTATATACGGTAATAATAACTAAGTATTTTAAAAAAATTACATTGCTAAATGCATCTTATAAGTTTACCTGGAATTTTTTTTCAGTGCGTTATTTATTTATGCACTCTTTGTAATTATCCTGCATTACTCGCTCGAATCTAAAGACCGACGTGGCATTTGCAGCGGTGATTGCTTTCTACGATCACCTGGTGCGGAGCTTTGCAGAATTTAGTAGATACAATGCGCCAGACGTCGTTTCGATGTCAAGAAAGCCGCGTTTCCAGACGCAGTCGTCTCTTTCTCTCTCTCTCTCTCTCATTCTCCCTTCGTGTTTTGTCTAGCACGAGACTGACGCGAACGATACGTTAGCGTGATAATAATTTTCGGTGCTCTCCTTCAGCGTCTCGACGTCCGACGGGGGAGAATTCGGGGGTAGAAGGCACTAACGCTGGTCGCGCGAGCGACTGACTGATAGACTTCGCTGACTTTCCGGGAAATTTACTGCGCAGGCAAAGGGAGCGACGGTACTGCTTGGCAGAGACAGTTTTATAGCGGTAGCGGTGTGGACTAGTTTAGACTTCTTCCGAGTGTAACGACGGAAATGAAAAATGCCGTTGAGCAACAGCGTTGCTTTAACTTTGCCGTTACGCCGCGAGACGAATGCGCACGAAAGGAATAAAAATGCTCGATGCCAGATGCGAATATTATTCCCCGTGACTTCGCCTTTTGTGCGTGTACCTGTAAGGAATGTCTTGGTATTTACTAAACGACGCTTATTTATTAGGATTCCTTCTCTATGAAAAAGCGCCACCGAGGTACGTTAAGAACACAATCTCCGTGCCTCGTGTACGGAGAGGCCTCCGGCTCCAGAATACCGGACGGTATTCAAAAAATTCTTTTACGCATTTTAATTAATTTCAATCTCTTGCATTTATAGATTAATTTATGGCGCGTTTTTTAATATGGGCATTCTTGTAATTCCCCGTCTCGTCCGTTTCTCTTTCTCTAATTGAATGAGGAGTACGTAAGGATCAACGGTAATTGTGTAATTGGCATTCTTAGCTGCAACCGTTGCATCGATCGCGTCGCCGTCTTGCAGGGCATTAATATCAATATCGCGCGATCCGATGGTGAAACCTGCGAGTATAAACGCTCGTGCAGTGGCACTAACGTGCCCATCACGAGTCGAGAGTCATATCGTTGCACCGCGTGAGAATGCAGCTACGTGCTACGTGGGACTAAGTGCACCATCCCGCGAACATGTCGCAGCGCGGATATACGCACCAGATGGACACAATAATGTTTGTCTTTATGGAAACTGCTTCGCATATCGCGGCACGTTGATCCGCCTTGTAAAGCGATAAGGACGAGCATATGCATGAACGTAACGCCGCTGTAAACTGAAACTCGTTAAATCTTCGTACGTGTCACTCAACCGGTTGCCGATATAGAAATTTCTTTGCGGAAAGAATTTTATTTCGCCCGTTATTGTACACGTGGTGGATTCGCAGAGGAGAGACGCAAACGCGGCAAGTCTGCAATTGATACTTTTTCCTTTAAGTGAGCTACAAGTACACGAAATTGGATTTCAGATAACAGGAGAATGAATCGCTTATTTTAAGTCAGATATAAATTCAGTTACCAGCATGATATAAATTTCGTTGATTGATTTCTGTAAGATTCCCACAGAATAGAAACTGTATTTGGTTGTAGACGAAGAAATGATAACTGTAGAGGAAAGTCACCAGTTTGTTTTTCAACAATATTTCTTAAACAAAAGCTAAAAATAAAAGTTTGACAGCAGAAATACAAACTATAAAGTATCTTCTGTCAAATGGATTAGTGGTCGTTATAATACTGTTTCGTATTTTGTACATAATTAATATTTTCGCAACGTATATATGTCAAAAAGAGAGTCTGAGAATTTGGACTCCAAAACTGGAGCACGTATTTAAGGGTACAATAAATAAGGTAAAAGTTGCCAACTTTAATGATATTATCAGATCTATGTTGTTACATCTTTTATTCTCACTGAGAAATGTATTGTTGTATACAACGGTTTTATATTTTAAACCGCTTTAAAAAATAGAATATGAAAGAGAAAAAAATAAATAAATTGATAAACTAAGTAATAAAATATATTATTATGTATTAAACAACTAATTTTATAAAATTAAAAGGTTAGAACAGAACATTTTGAAAATAAAAGCAATTTTAAACTTATGATCTGTTCTCACGGAGAAATGTAGACCGCTTAATGCTAAACAGCAATTTTATGTTTAAAACTGCACTACGAGGCAAATATGACGAATAAATATATAAATAAAACAGTTTTAGGAGGTTGAAAATATATAAAATGATGTAATATTATCAATAATACATTCCCTATTGTTTAAACTATCCAATTTGTAAGAGAAAATCGTGCAAATTTTATTTTCGCTTTCGAAGAATTCGTTTTTATCAGATTTCATGTAGAAAAAAACCATGAATGTATGAACTAGCGGTTCCTATTTCTTTAATCATCTAAGAAGACCATGTTTTCATCGGTATTCATACAGTGTAATGTTTAATTTCCGAGAAATAGGGGGAATAGGAATGCCGCTTTATGGGGTCTGTGCCAGTATTGGCGACTATAAAATCTTCTGCTAAATATTAAAACGTGCACGTTTGTGTCCCGAGTCTTGTGTACGTGTCTCTGATGCGCACAATCGTCGAGAATAGACTGTCACTAGCACGAAAATCTTTATGAGGGCCTGAACTATTCCCCGTTTGTAGCATGAGGGATATGTCGAAAGGCACAGAGACTGAGAGAGTTAATCGAGCTGTCGTCCACACGTGACCCCACAGTTAGGTGGGCTTCCGCGAGTGGATATACATATATTACTATATGCATAAGGGCTGAGGTGTGCGCGCGATGATGCCCACGCGCGTGAATACTCGGGTGGGCGAATTCACGCTGGTATTCAAGAGGGCTGCCATTCATAGCGCGGATTCTGCCAGTGCCTGGAAGACTTAACCGGTCGAGACGATGAGGATGACGTCGGGGCTGTAAAAACCGCCCCTGTGTGACGCCGTTCTATAAAAGTAATCCTATTTACCCGGCATATAAGTTTATTGAAAGTTGCTCCCTTCGAGGTTAAACCACGACAAACAAAAGGATGAGTGAGGATTATAAAGACTCTCAACGCGCGGTAATGACAATAAAATTATAAATTTCTCGAGTATACTAATCCCACAATTTTTCACTAAGGGACTTCTTAATGGTATTAAACTATAAATATTGTGTTAATCTCTCAGTTTAATTTAATGGATTATCGTTAATTTTACGAAAACACCAGTCGCAAGAAATTAAATTGATCAAATTAATTTTTTTCCGATAAGATTAGATCGTTATTGTAAACAAAATTAATTAAAATTATATTAAATAATTCACGGGAGCTCTGAAAAATTTATCTTCGAACTTGCTTCCATTCACCTCATCGACCGTCCATCGGGCACTTGCATCTCCCAGTGTACTGAACACTGCAACAATCGTCGTCCATTCTTTATTACGACCGGTATTTTTATATTGTCGCATGTCGTCAGCGGTGACGTAGGAAGGAAAATATCGCAGCCCCGCGCACGTGTCGGGCATACACACGCGTGGATAGGCACATGATCTGTTCTTACAAAGACTGCCGTCCATGGCGATACTTCCTGTAAAGCTCTCGTACTTCGTCGGCAATGACAGTGACGTCGCGCGTCGGCGAAAAGGATATCCGGCTGCCCATTCATGTCGGTGCGTATTTCGACACGTATTTCGACCAAATGGGTTTTACCGGCCATTACGTCAAAGTCTGCGGGCCATACTTCAACCCGTTTCTTTGTGTGCCGCGCATTTTTGTTTCCCTTCAAATTCTCTGCCTCCCCCCCCCTCCTCCTCCCAATCTCATTAATCTAAATCGACGATCAAATGAAGCTGCCGCGGTTCTTTTGTAAACTTTGTTGGATACGTTATACCCCTTTGTGGAGTATTATTAAAACTCATCCTCTGTCAAATAATGGTAACGTTAAGCTTTTCTCAAGCCTGTCGAAAAGTCACAAATGTCATACTTTTGTCGCTTTTGTCGCGAAATTTCTCATTTCTTGGACGTTTTGAAATAAAAATAATCTTGCTCGAAGGTAGTTTCATTGGCCGTACTGTAGGTATGCCTTTGTAGTTTTTTTTTCCTCAACCATGTTCATGTTACGCATTCGGACCTCTTCCTTGCAGCGATTTAAACTGTGCACTTTTAAATACTTTCTTCAACTCGACGTCTAGAATAATGCTTTTTAAACAGTTAAGTCAACAATAGTGACAAACTTCTCTACAAAGTAACATTGTTATCTTCCGCTTCTTCCTTTCTTTCTCATTTTTCTTTCTTCTTTCTTTGATATTCCAGGTTTGAGAGAGATATCGTGCCAACTGCTAAGCAATCGAAATAATTCCATTTTATTCAGTGCTTTTCGTTTTATTTATCTTTTTTTTTCATTTATTCCATTTGTTTTACATATATCCTATTGATCTATATTCAGATCAGATTAAAGCCGTACGTATATAGTATATGAATTATGGATTTGTTTACCCATATGTAATAGGAACAGATTAAACATTCACTTAATTTACACATGAGAAATTCGAAAGTATTCGAATGACATAACAGTTCTATTATCGTACCATAGTTTACAATTTCTCATTGAGAATCTCTTCGCTAATCAGCTTTGCTAGTTTCGGAAATGAAATGGTGTACCGAGATTGATTCTATTCGTGGTATTTGTGAGGCGCATTTCCCGTGCCTTTTCCCCGGTTAATGTTGATTTTCAGGAATTTATTAGCAGAGTACGAGATAATCCTATTTATAGAATTTGCGCACCTCACGCTCTCTTGTTGCCCTCAGCGTATGGCTTGTTTCTCATTATTAACAATTTGACCAGTTCTAACAGTTCAATTAGCGCGATTAAATAGCCTAATACCTATTGAATAAACTATTGTGAATTATAACGAAGCTTCGTCGGGAGTAACGTACGAGAAAATACGTAGAAAAGTTTGCGGAACTGTTGTTCGAAATGCAAGATTTATGCTCGTTACATATCACAAGATATGCACGACTTAAGTTATGACGAACGATGCAGTCCTTATGTGAATGTTATATTAGACAGTTAAAATAACGTAAAAGAGTAGGAAAAGATGCTGAATAAACTTGGATATGGAGACAAAATGTAACAACAAACTGACATGTGCGGCATTTTGTGAGCATTTATCTGCCAATGTAATATCTAATAATAGTAGCTAATGTCTCTCCTCAGCATATTGAAACAAATAAGAACTGTTTTCACAGTTTTATCAGATTAGTAGGTTTTTGACACACTCTTTGATTTGATTTAATTAAATTCTTTTTTTCAAACGTAGTTTTTCACATCAGACTTTACACGAGAGAAAAATATAGTCACTTTTGGACCCAAAATCATAATTTTATAATATTTCTAACACGAAATATGGTTAACGTAAATATCATGTGTCATCACGTTAACCATAATTATCATAGAAACACTACAAAATTGTGGTTGGGTCCAAAAGTAACTGTATTTTTCTTTCTGCAGTGTATTATCTCAGTCATTAATTTCCTATCCGTTAGATCAAACGTGTAATTTACGTGTAATAGTTAGAAGGATATTTCCTTACGGTTCTAGGGTTGCTTCTTCCTCGTCCTTAGAAGACTCATTAACACAAGTTCGCCAGTGCAACGCGGGAGTTGCAACGCACGTGCCTACTTAGTTTTCCCCAAGTTCCCCTTCGGTTTTACGTATGCCTCATTAATTACTGCCATCGTCTTCCAACACTCGGCTAAATGGCCGTTGCGCGATTCGGCGAAGTTGCTTATTGCTGTTCCGTTTCGCCGTCGCTCATTCAAGAAGTTCAAGACAAGTCTCGAACCGTATTACTTCCGTGCGAAGGATCGCTAAAAGGGACCCACGCTTATCCGTCCTTTGGCGGATCCTGTGCTATCGATTTTTTTCAATTCATTAATATCCCTGAAACGGCCGCGCTGCCATTCGAAGCGAAAATTGGCGATAACGCATTGCCGGCGATTTTTTTTTCATATTCTACGGCGATGACGTTTTGTAATTACGAATTTGCGCTTGTTACCGTCAAAGCGGCTAATTAAAGCGGAGTTTTTGATTTATTTTTCTATTCTCCGGGCGAGCGTCCGATAAATCGTTCATTGGGGCTCAGCCACTGGGAATGCGACGATAAATTACTTTTTACCGCATAATTAATTGCAGTCCTAATAATTCGGCCTGTTTACACAGCACACGTAGTCAAATGTGTGGCATGCGTTTCTACGCTTGGGCGTTACAAAGGTGATTAATCAACGCCGCACGATATTCCCGTAGTGTATAAACTAGAAATTAACGTCGGATCGATATATGTGTAATACATTTGACTAATCTGATTAACGATTGCATTAATTTCATTCTTGTGATCCGGAAATACCCCATGAGAGAGACGCCCGCTTGAAAATAATTAACCCGTAGATGTAAGTAGGCGTAAGTAATTACACGTGTCTGAATAATCCGCAGCCATTATCGCTCCATTGAAATAGATGAATTAGAGACGATTTAAATCTCTGTATTGAGAGGATGTATGATTTTTTTAATAATTTATAGAATTGGATCGACTATTGACATCTTGTTGTAGATTTTATTTTATATTTATACAGAAGGAAGAAATATATAAATTTAGAGTGCGAGTGCGGTTTAGCAGACAGCGCACCGATCTGCTATACTGAAGATGCCGGGTTCGATTTCTGGCAAATCTTCAGAGAAATTTTCTCATATGCTCGGCTGCTCTCGGAAGGTAATGGCAAACCATAACCTAACCACCGAGAGTACCTTGCCAAAAGGACTTCTCTAAAAAATTTGTCGTTCGGAACCGGCATTAAACTGTAATACTGAAAAAAATTCCGGTTAAAAACGGACGAATCAGAAAATCTCGTAGAATTGATCAAATATTCTGGTTATTAAAAAAAAATTCTGATTATTATAATGGAACAATATTTTATAATTTATGTAATGACTGAACCTGAATTCCTATTATAATAACCAGAATATTTGATCAATCCTACAAATTTTTTCTAATTCGTCCGTTTTTAACCAGAATTTTTTTCAGTGTAGGTTCCGTATACAATGTAATGTATATAATCAACCTGTGCTCATCACAGATATGCGAGAGAAGTCACTTTGCCTGAATCAGGCATTAGGACTTTGAAGGAAAAAATTCCTTGTAATATTATTGTTACGATATTATCTGCATACTCGTTTCGATGATAAGTGACACAAGCATTTTTTTCGATAACGCAAGAATGTTATCAAGGAGCGGTTGGTGCTTGCAGTTTAGCCACGTTGATCAACATCTTCGAGCAGTTTTATGCGTATGTTTCTATGTAAATTACATTAACCGTGCGAAAGTTAAATACATGACTCAAAAATATTTCAGATTAATTAAAGCAAAAAAATTTCGAATAATCAGACTTTAGACGATATGAATTTATATCAACGAGTTGGTATCCACTAATAATGTGGTACTTAAGAAACTCGGTGCAGTTAATGGCAAAGAAATGCATTTTAAAATACGAACGACAACGGCCGCTTCAATGTTAAATTAATCATCGTACGTCGTGAGATTTTAACTCTGTGCAAACGGAATACGCCGTATTGTATTATGTATATAATGTTCCCTTGTCAACCCGAACGACCCCGAGTTTCGGGCGAACCGAGTTGCACGAAGTACGTGATTATCGGCCGACGGAATTCGTAACATGATGAAGCGATGAATTCTGCCCGGGAAGTTCCAGATCCTCCAAGATACCACGGTACCCTGCTCAAATTCGGAATATTAATGTAGACGAGGGGGAAGGCTGAGGAGCCGGGTAGGGAGAGGGGAGGGAAGAGTTGGAATGCGATCGCGAAATATTTGAACCTGCAGGGCGATAGACCGAGTGTTCCGCGCGAGGTCGGTAAACGTTTCACGGCGCACGGTGTATTTGTCGCGACCTCACGATACCTCAGCCCCCCCCCCC
>VBVQ01001955.1:0-17916 GCA_011636635.1 Tetramorium simillimum | reverse complement strand
TCTTCAATGGGCGCACGTGCGCCGAATTCAAGCCCGTAGGGCCGACGACCATTATTCTCCCCGCGGACGCAGTCCTGTTGCATCTCGTATTCTGCGGCGTCGGCACACACCGAAACTCTGATCCCGCAGTAGCACGTGCCCGAGTACAATCTGGCCCCGAAACGGTCCGGGGACGAAATGCACTCACGCCGTGTTTGTCGAAGGATTAAAGTAGTTTGCTTCGCGCCGTCGTTCAGCCGCGGATGACCCGAGGACCGAGCGGGGCGGTGGACCGAAGCGCGGCCCCGGACGGCTTCGCGCCGAACTCTCCGCTCGACGCTCGTGCAAGTTGGCAACTCGTTAACTTTATGATCGTCGATATGCATTTATTCGTCCCGGGTGCATCAGGACTGCCGAAAGGCGCGATCGATCGCGAGCAAGTGACATTTAGCATTCGTAAGAGATTGAAAAACTATTACAAGTTTATTTGTTTCTTCAATTGCTCTCAACGAGCAAGACATTTTACGCAAAGGGTGACATGCGATGTCGCAATCTTTCATTTTTACAAATAAATCATTTATAAATTTCTTGAGCGATTATAAAAATCTTTTTTTTTTTTATTTAATTACGTTCTTAATTTCTTAGCACAGTAAGTATTTATATCTCAACAAGGAAATAAAAGAAATTATTAAAAAAGTTATATCTGAAAAAAGAACGATGATGAAAAAAAGAACTTTATATATTTCAAAAATAGATTTATATTAATTTTACGGAATTTAATATATAGAACGTTATCAATTATATAAATATATATTGATCGATTATTGCAATTTACTGTACAATGTGTTTGTTGAAACCAATGAGAAAAAGTGCGTGGAGCTTTTATCAGTATTAAAAACTGCGTAAATAATTGCTTTTTTACGCAAATTGCTGACCGTTTGAGAACAGAAGCGGCGAATAGAAAATATTCCCGGAATTGTTTATTTATTTTGTCCATTGTAACAGAAATAATTAAATTGCCTTTATTATGCTTTTTCCGCGAAAGAAAAAAAGCGGCTGTCGACGGAGCGAGGAACTTTTCTTTCGTATCTGTTCGTAAATGCGCTTTGACAAGGGTCGCGATTATTTGCGGCTCACACCCTCCGGAATAACGTACGAGACTTGACTGACATTCGATTTTTCTCGTTCTTTATCGCAGAAAGCCTTTGCGGGCGCCACGAGAAACGCTTATTGAATCACCTGCTGGCAAATTACAACACTTTGGAGCGACCGGTCGCGAATGAAAGCGAGCCACTAGAAGTGAAGTTTGGCATCACTCTGCAGCAAATCATCGACGTGGTAAGTTATCGAATCTTTACCTTTCATTACATCATATTTTACATCTATTATGCACAAAACACACACACACACACACACACGCATGCGCGCGCGTCTTGAAAATGTTCTTACTTATGATATTATTATGGAATCGTTATATCAATTATGTCAATTATTTCGATACGATGAAGGTTTGATTAAGGTATCAAATTTGACAATGATTAGTTAAATAGCTAATATTGGCCGCGTTCAGCAGAGAAAACCACTCGGTGAGCGCTCGATGATTTTTTAATACATTGCCTGCGTTTAACTGATGCAATTATTGTAAATCAGTTTGATTTTCTGCTAAATGATATTTGGCTGCATTTAATTGCAAACGTTCTAAAATAATTTATGATTTTCTATTTCCTTTTCATTGATTTACAACATGTTCACTCAGCGGTCGCCATGTTTTACAGCAAACTGAAAGTACGCTGTATTGAAGCACAACGTATGTCCAACTCGACCATTGCCAATGGTTCTTACACTTAGATCCAGCATGGAACTAAAAGTAAGAACCAATCATTAAAGAATCACTAAGCGTTGCTCTTATTAAGCTGTCTTTTCTGCTGAACGCAGCCATTGATAGCGACTAACGATATGTAAAGCTGGCCACCTTAAGTATAGCGAAGATTAGCGTGAATTCGCGGGTGTATTTCAAATCTTAAGAGTGAGTATCCATTATGAGGCTATTCTGCAGCCTCCGTGTGAACCCTCGAGATAAGAAGCACCGAGATTAGCCGCGCAAGTTTTTGCACGCCAAAATATCGGGCTTATCTAAATGAGAGCATGAACGGGGACGAATGAAGTAAGATTGCGTTGCGCTTTCCATCTTTCTCCCTTACCGTGGTTATTTACTTCCCTCATCATTGTATACAATGTATGCCATTTATATGCGCGGTACATAACGCAGATGTTACGGTTCCTAAGGGAAGATCTGAGAACATATCCGAGTAGTGAAATGCGCCGGTAAGACAAAAAGAATTTCGCGTGCAGTCATTAATTTTGTATTTAAGGAAATTCTCGTTTCTCGCAAGATGTTTTGACGAAAGAAGTTAACTGAATTTTTTCATGCTACACATGAATTATTTCGTAATACAATCTTGCGCGAAAAATAGAAATTATTACACGAATGTTTTCATTACAGATTTATTGTATAAATGAAAGATATATCGAAATTTGAGTCGAAATGTTTCAATTTCGACGAGGAACACGCTGAGGCGGATGTCAATTCTTGACACGAAAAGTAGAATATATCTATTTTCCGCGTGTACGGCAAAATGTTGCACTAAATCCTATCCATATAACTTTCCATTCGTAGCAATCGTATATTTTAAATTTTCATCGATAGCAGAATCGTGTATATCTTTTTCGTATCTTGATATTTTCTGATGCATACATATTATATGTATCGGCCAAGATTGAAATTGCAAGCGTATCAAATGATCCCTGTAGACCAGTTGGAGAATAGTCGATAACATTCTCCCTCTTCCTTCCTCCCTCCCTCCCCCCCTCTCTCTCTCTCTCAACATTATCGTGATCCGTATAAATAAAATTCCGATTGGTTAATATTTGATGGACATAACGAATGGACGGCATTCAAACGTTCATTAAGAATTTACAATGCAGGAGTTTTTCTCCCGGATCCCCGATTACAATTATAAATTGACCGGGAGAGAGTACGCCGAGATACTAGCAATTCACTTCGGTTCCGCCAACCTGGCGGGAGTAATATATAGCCGGGATTAAAGAAACCGATTGGAGGTGTTTCCTTTCAAAACATCCTTATGGCCAGAGTTAAAGGCCGAGGGAATATATCCGTCACGCCGGGCCTCTTTACGTCACAAACTTCCGCTGCTTTACTTTTCACTCGCAACGAAGACCGATTCTACTGTTTCACATATTTCTCATTTGTCAGACACTCTGCCGTTTTCTTGAATAAATAAAATTTGTTCAGACATTTAGCTCTCATTATTCGGCTTGTCTCAAGACTTAACGTAAAAGCATAAACATATAATTTTGATACATACTTAATTATAAAAAGTAAATACTGCTTATATGCGGAAAACGCGTGCCGCGCGTGTGTCCCCGGCATTTCTTTCATTTATTCACAAAGGACATGATTATCCGGATAACATGAGTCTTTATCTCTTTTTCAGTTTCGCGTCATCATTATTATTATTCTCGTTGTTATAATTATCGTTATGCAGTTTTTCCCTTAGAAGTTCATACAATCTGATATATTTTTCGTAAAAACAAAAGGCCGCTACGTGTTCTGGACATTAAGAGCGCAGACATTTCCGGAGCGAACTCTCTTTCATCCCTCTAGTAGCAAAACATATTCCATTACAACCCCTGCTCGCCACCCTTATGTCCGCGACGTCGTTTCGCTAAGTCGCATCGCTCAAGCTGACTGGGGTTTTTGTCGTTTCCCTTTTCAAAGTATCGTTGCCTTTGGAAACGACGGATATCTCTGTAGTTTTCTTATCCGGCGCGAATTGTAACAAGAAACGCGGGAACCTTAATGAATTAATTCATAAATCTTGCAGTGCAAAAATCCCTTCACTTTTCTCGAATAAAATCCTTGAATTGTCTTCTTTCTGCAGTTAACACAATACAGCGATACAATTCAATATTTGACGTTTTAAAAACTCGGAGTGTACATTGTGTTAATGTTATTTAAATAACTATTTTACATATTCAGCTGTTTTTAAAATATTTTCGGAATTATTATGCAACACTGTGTACGATTATTTTTAATTTAAAATTGATTTGGCATAATTTAATTTCGGGTCAACTCTTCATTAAAACAGCATTTGTAATCTCAATACGAGTGACATTTCTCAATATAAATTACTGTAGGGAAATCAGAGTTTTTCACGTCATAATTTCCATTTTTATTGTTTGACCTTTTCGTTTCGAGAAAACACGATTTTGTGAGAGCAATTTTTTTTACGATAAATACTTAATACAATTTTTTACAATAAATACTTAATATAGCTTCCTGTATTTCCTGTATATTTCTGTGAACATTACTAAAACTTTTATCACACTGAAGATAGTCTAACAAGTAACTCTACCTTTGTGTGACTCACTGATTTTAATGAAACTCGGTACATTTGTAGATTAGCCAAAAATAATAGACACATATTTTTTTAAATAAACAATGGTGCAACTTTAAAGATGAAAACTATTCCTTGCATAAGCATGATTAATTGATTTATTGCGTATAAGCTCTCAGTATTGAAACTATTTCTGAATTTTGAAAATAATAAACGAATTTTCGTCGCTGAAAGCAAATTCAATGTAAAAATTGTAGAATTTAAAATGGGAGGTCCAATATGGTACCACTATATTGTATAAATTGTATGTATAAATTATAACAATTTTATCTCGCTGTTTACCGAACGCAGGAATAACCGACGAGGGGATGGCGAGAGTCCATTCTCATTTCGTTTTTTGTTTTATCATTTTTTTACTTATATTTATTTATTTTTTCTATTGATTTTTTTTACTTTTTTGCTTATGAATATAAGGAATAGTTTTTACTCTTGGAATTGTACCATTGCCGATATAAAAAAAATGTGTCTATTATTTTTGGCTAATCTATAAATATACTGAGTTTCATTAAAATCGACGAGTCACACAAAGGTAGGGTGACTTGTTAAACCAAAAAATATTTGTTAAATTTTATTTTTAATAAATTAGATCGACCGCGTTGTGGTTTTAAATCCCTTTTTTTATTAGTCCACTAAATACGGGACTACCGGCCGAAGAAGTTCTAATACATTTAGCCTTAAATTTAAACTTTTATTTGATGTCGAAATTGGAAAACGAGAGCTTTCGTAAAAGCGGCGTACCTTTAATTGGTCACATAAGTAGAAAAGTTTATAATGGCAGGACCTTTGATTTCTTAGGTTGGATAAAGCAGAGAACACGAAGGCGAAACAAGATCAACAGAACTTTCGGCATTCGCGAAGTCGTAAGATGAAACTAATCACATTTTTAGGTAGCTGAGAAGTCTCGCAAAACAACATTATCATTTACGAAGAATATAAACTCTCGAAACTGTCTCATTATTGCATAAGTAAATACGAATATGTTCTGCGACGTCTATAGTAGTTATTACGTACGTATGTCGTACCGCGCAGTTTTTATCATCTTTTCAATAATACGCCGGGATATAATATCGCAAGCAACGATCGCACTTAATATCGTAAGTAATGATCACGCTTTCTTAATTCCATTTCCAAGTTCTTCAGCGTGCTATAAACTTTTTATGTTTCATGATAGATCGTAAACGTTTTGGTCGCGCTTAGTCACGACTTCTTCTACTCCTCGCGGCCGACGTGACGTTGAGTCGCGCTACTGCGTGGTACACGGCCGCTGCAATCGCACGAAACACATCTGTCTCGTAGAAAGAGATATTTTCATCGTTTTTTCGCCTACTGTCGAAATATATTATTTTTCCACAAAGTTCGTAAATTGTATGCCCTAAATTAAAAAAAAGGCATAATTTAAACTTAATACTGTTTTCGTACTTTCTTCTTTAAAACGCGAAAGAATACAAAACAACGGAAATTATTGGCGACTGTAAATTATTAGAGACGAGATTCCAAGGTTTTGCTTATGTAACGCACAAATAGAATTTATGCATTATGCGGACAAAATACACGCGTCGTGAACTTTTTGCGTCGCGTGACATGTTCCATCGATTAATCACAGCGTATATTGCACAAATTTCTGTTCTGAAACGGTCGCACCTTTTCGCTCGACGAATGTTTATGCACTTTGTTAATGTCCGATGACGTTAATTATCATGATTAATCGCTCGTCCTTAATTAACCCCCTTGTTGCGTATTTTTAATAAAAATCGGTAAGTCGAGGTATATGTGAGGTCCCCTTACCTCACATACCTCGACTTACCGGTTTTTATTAAAAATATTTTATGAGTAGTTTTTGTCTAAAAAAGTTCCCTTGCAAAATCATTCGGTATATTTTTCAGAATTCGTAAAGAAAAAAATTTTTAAAGTTTAATGTACGTGCAATATGAATATAATATAAATAGTGTTGAAAACTTGATTCCAATAATTCATAGAGCTACAATGGGAAACACCTAGACTCTCGACTTATTTAGAAACTCGAATTCGAATCCTATATCTTATGTAGATATATTTTTCTTTTTTTATATACAAGTATTAACTATATTTTGTAAATACAATTGTTATTTTTTACTTATTACTATTATTTCTTCGTAAAATGTGAGATATCGAATTATATTATGTAAAACAAAGGAAGTAATTTTCTAATTTAATTATTAATTGACAATTTTTATAAATAAACATTTATAAAAATACGTTATTTATAAAAAAAAATATATTTTATTTTTTGTATGAATTTCGGTTTTTGCCATACGTGGTTCATAAAGAACATACAGTATTATTGAAAACATTTTTAGCTCTTCACGAACAGGGATTTTACATTATCCAACGTATATTATATATCATGTCCGTCTCGAAAGGATTAATTATTCTATAAAAATTAACTTTTTATGATATTTAAAAAATAAAAATAGAAATAAATTGTATTAAAAGCTTCTGTTTTACAAAGAAATAATAACAATAAATTAGAAAATAGCGATTGTATTTACAAAACGTATTTGACACTTTTACATGAATAAGGGAGAAAAAACATCTGTATGGTACAAGACTCGAATCCAAATCTCCGAGCGCGAGAGGGCGCTTCCTGTTGCGCCTGTACGAGTCATTGGAATCAAGTTCAACAATATCAGTATTTATATTATATTTATATTGCGCGTACGATTGTGTTAAACTTTACACACTTTTTTCTCTGCAAATTCCGAGAAGTATATTGAGTGACTTTACAAGAGAATTTTATTAGACGAAAACTACTTATAAAAAATTCTTGATGAATCAAAATTGGCGAGTCAGGATGACACGTGAGAAGTCATCTAGTAAGACTTTTCGCTTCTTTCTGGATAAATTGTGTAGCGGTACATGGACGTTTATTGGGCTCGAACGGCATTCTTCATGGATCGTCCCTATCGAAATAAAATCAATGGAAATTCAGTTCGTAATACATTTCATTCACCGAGGAACGAAAGAAATAGAGTATTCATTGTTATCGCTATTGTCAGCCGCAAAATGAAACTTTTGCCTTTCAATGATCAAAAATCGCGTATTTCGTATATCTCCGCAAGGTCTGTCGAATAATGTCGACGTCACGAGAAATCCGTATGCCAATTTCGCATCATTTCAGACGGGAAAGCGAGCCATGAAATTCGCACTTTTTTATTCATCCCGCTTGCCGGATTTCGTTTTGAGCTGAGCTCAGCGAGTTTGATAGATTGTTATATCATGTCGACAGTATGTAACGCAATAACGCATATAACGTATAAAACACCCAACTGGATAGCACTGTCTACTGATCAAAATGTACTACAATATATTTGGTTATAATAATTTGTGCAGGTAGTTCGTCGTAAAAATGTACTATACAATTTCAAGTGATTATGAACGTCACATTGTAAAATTTAATAAAAAAAATTCATTCGAAACATATTGGAAGTCAAGAAGTGCAATTTTAAATTGTAATCTGTTTGTTAAGCGATCTAAAGTAATCAAGTTTACATCATCAAATTGTACATGTAATTGCGAGAAACTGAAGAATTTATAAATATTTCGGGAAAATTATTCTGATCTAAAAGTATTTCTCACTTTCATTCTGCTCGTAAAAAAAGGAAATATTAATTTTTATCCATTTATTAATGTCTATTTGAAAACTAGAAGTATCGCGATAATTTCATTGACATCAACTGCGATATCTTGTGATTTACGATGCAACGGATATTAATTCGTAATATTATTCGTAATTTCAATCGCTTTACCCAGACCGACACTACGAGTGATGAACATTGCGCTATGCAGTTAGTTTTTAGTCTTTGTCGCAAGATGCAATTACGTCGCGCCAATGAGCTAGTCGTGACAAAACGCGTCCGTGTTACTCATACATAAAAAACGTCGACGTAGCGGAAGCGGAAGTGCGCCGTGAAGAGACGTGACTACGAGAGAAATATCCGGGTCGTACGACCGGTATCTTCGTCACGCAAAATCCTCGCTATTAGATCTCATATCGCGCAACGAGAAAATAAAAAAGAAGTTTGTCAAAAAGAGAGTCATAGAATCATTTTCCTTCGACTTCACTTATTGCGCTTTTATTAAAGCTTTCATTAAAAGTTTATCTTGCGTACATTCCGTAGTTTCTTTTATGAATCAAAATATAAATCGACAGCTATTTTAAGTCTCAAATATTACATTTTTTTAGATTGCAATTTCGTATTTAATACAAAATATAACTTTGGCGATAAAACAAAATTTTTATTCTCCATTAAAACCGTATATTTTTCAAGTACAATTTGATGACGTAAACTTGATTGAATATTACTTTAGATCGCTTAACAAACAGATTACAATTTAAAATTGCACTTCTTGACTTCTAATATGTTTCGAATGAATTTTTTTTATTAAATTTTACAATGCGACGTTTATAATCACTTGAAATTGTATAGTATATTTTTACGATGAACTACCTGTACAAATTATTATAACCAAATATATTGTAGTACATTTCGATTAAATTAACAAACAATGCGAAGAATGCGTGCATACTCTGACTCGTAATCGCATCCTCTTTTCCATTTGACGTCACACATTCTTGCGAGAGAAGATTATTAAATAGAAAATATTGCTCCACTCGTGCTTCTCGATCCTCCTAAAAACTATTCATCAATTTATTCTTGTTTTACATCAAACAAGAACAGCGCGAAATGCGTCGGGCGAACATATTCAATTAATACGACTGCCTATAGGAATATGAAGTTTGTTTATCGGCAACGATGTCGAAAAATACCATTTCGTTTCGTAAATCACTTCGAAACTTTCGATAACATAGTATGAGAGGATTCTTTTCGGTTGACTCGGTCAAAACCACCGTTTGCAGAGAGAAAATTTGCAGCCAGCAATTCGCGGTTTATTGGTTACCTTTTTGCAAGCAGGATTTCTTACGATTGAATCGCATTCTTTTGTTGTTTCTATTCTTTTGTCACGATTCTTTAGTTTTAGTAACGTAAATTTTTTTTTACGCAATTAAATTAAATTATATGCAATTTGACCGAATAAAACAATTGCAAGCTTCCCAAGCCAAAAACCCCCTCAGCGCATATATGATATAATAAATGAGATAGATTACAACTGCAATTTTAATTTTAATTTTTTCTCTGCTTAATGATTAATAATTTTCGATTCAATTATTTTTAATTATGTTACATATCTGCATTAACTTATAATATGAAATTGTAAAATAATAAAAAAATAATCTGATTTGTTATTCTAAAAATTTACGTTCAGCAACAAAAAATGGATTCTGATTAAACTTTTTGTGTTTTAAAAATTCTTTTACAGGCACAATATGCGTTATCGAGTGCACTGGTGAAGTTAAATCGCACGTCCAACTCATTTTATGAATAAATATTTGCCATATGCGTATGTTGTTTGCTCGTATCGAGTGAAATGTACGACTGAGTTTGCGCGTCCACGTGAATGAGATATATGAAGATATGAGTTATATTCAAAGATATATACATATATCGACAACGTCAATAGCATCATCTTGAAACAAATCGTTTGTATTAGAAGACAATAATATTCTAGAAATAAATAAGGAGTGACAAACGTAATTATTAACAAGTAGCTTTAGAAAAAATTATAATCGTTTCGTACGTAACAATATTTTCTTAATTATATTTTATTTAACAAAAATGAGCAAATAAGTCGCCAATTAGAGAAATATAACAACGAAAGAAATAAAATTATATACACTCTATTATTTTCAATTACAACTGAAGCAAAAGTAATTAAGTTTAATATATAAGTATGTACAATATGTATGAATAGGTATATGTGTGTGTGTGTGTGTGTGTGTGTTTAAAGAAAAATATCTCGAAGCATATTATGTATCTTTATTATAATTATATTTATATATGACACAATGAAATTTTATTTTATAATATTCGTATAAAATAATATTATTTTGTGTTTTTTCCAGGATGAAAAGAACCAAATACTTACGACTAATGCGTGGTTGAAACTGGTGAGTGAAATCTTTCCAAATCTTTTTATCTCTCTCTTGCAGTCGACTATAATTATAAGAAGAAATTATTTACGTAATTTATTTTGATAGTTTAAGACTTGTTTAATAGTTTAGACTTGAATACTTAAAAAATCTTTAAAAGAAGGCTCTGTATATTTTAAACCTTCAAACTCTTAATAACAATGATGTATAACGATAATTATAGAAATTAGTCAGTAAATATAGAACGTATAAAGATCTATCAAATTATTGGCATGAAATTTATTTATTTAAAATTATTTGTGTAATTCTTGTCGAGTAAAATATCCTTTTTGGTAAAACTTGGTGTACTCGGACAGGAGAAAAACAAACGGTAATGGATGTTATCGATTACCAACGTCTACGACCGAATGCGTTTACACCTTTAATGGTTGTTGGGTAGAATAAATATAAGAATTAATCTTAGTTGACAAAGTAAATTTCTAAGCTTTTGAAAGAGGTACGTTTTTTTGCACAATTAAATATATGTGAAAATATATTCAGTTACATAAACGGTAACTATACGGTTACGTACGTAGATTCTTCTGTAACACCTTCTCATAGCTCCATGTTACGTTGGAGCAAATGACACGTTGAAAATGCGTTCGCGGTAATTCTCTCGGCGAAATAGCCAGTTAACAGAAAATCAATAACTACACGGTTACTTTTCCATCGCCTGCGGTCTTCCCATTTACGAGGATGCGTTGTAATATCTCTGATAAAAAATACATCTGCCGTCGCGGCGTGCACGACGAAAGCAGCATGAGAGGAAAAATGTAGTAAAAATTTCAGTGAATATATCTGGTTATGTCCAATAGTTATATTCTAAATGCAATTCGCATACAATGCGAGAAATCAGAAGAGCTTTTGTTTTCGCGGTGGAATTTTTCAGAGAAATTTAATTAGGCGACTTCACCAGATATTTATGCAGAAAAGATTTATTTCGTTATATTAATATTAATCGCGAATCAAATTGAAGAGTCGTATTCGCAATGTCGAATTATACACTCAATTTGAGTCATTTTTAACCATTTCTATAGGTCACCGTCACTCCTACTAAATATATCGTTAATTTACCTAAAACAATTAAATTAAATAATTTAACTAAAAAAATATAATAAATTTAACTTAAATTTAATTTATTATTTGTTAAGTGCATTTAAATTTTTTACTTAATAAAAAATCAATATTATATTTTAATTTACTAATATCGCTAAGTTGTAATATGTGGCAAAAGATCCAAAGGATTTGGATTAAATATTACTGTTCTTATCGTCAATCCAATTATGCAGTAATATTTAAATAATTAGACTCATATTATACTTATATTTAATAAATCATACAAGTACATTTTAATAGTGTTAAATAAAAACAAATAAGTATCAGTGTGTACGTATATTTGATTTTTTGGAATTATACAAAAATTAAAAAATATCTCTAAAAGAGAGAAGTATAAACAGTAAAAAAATTGCATCTTTTTTCAAATTATATATTTTTATTAAATATATTTGTTTTGACATATAAATTTATATAATAATTTTCGTTACCGGTATAGTAAATGACTTATATGCATCTTTTGCAATATGCATTCAAAAGTTTGAAAATTATACAGTGCTGATTACTTTATATTCATATAACCTTTTGAATAGCGCACAATAGCATGATTTTCAAAACCAAATGTTACAAATGACAATAAAAATATATAACAGCACTAGACGAAGATACATTTGAATTATAACATTGAACAATGGAAAATTTTCATCATATGAAATTAATAAAACTTTGCTACATTAATAAAACTCTGTACATTATACTCTGAACATTTGATAATTTTGCAACTGTAATTGAATTAACAATTAAATTCTCTGTATCAAAAGCTCGCGGTTTTCCAACAAAATCACTTTTTTAATAATAATCGAATATAATTCTGCTACATTTGCGGATTCTACAAAACATTTTATCACTACTAGAATTGCAGCCTGTTATAAGCGTTAAATAAATTCAGCCTTAAAATTGTAACCTATGCTAAGCAAAATGATAAGCAAAATTAAGCTAATCCTATCAATAACTGATATCGTTTTCATTAATCGATAAAAATATTTATTTTTATTTATTATGAAGGAAAAAGGTACTTTTTCTTTTATTTGGATTTCTATTTATTAAAAGTTACTATTACAAAGTAAATAGCACTTTAACCAAATAACATTTGAAGTACACGCGTTTATTTGGTAGGATTTGCTACACAACTTGTTATCACCATAGCAACGTCACCGCTATTCATATGTTATTAAGTTTTAACCCACAGAAATGGGTTGAGTAAAGGTAGGTGTTTTTTTAACTACATATTTTGTGTTAAAATAATAAATTCTACACGCAAGGTAGTTAAAAATAACAAAATATTATTTAATTCAAGGAATTGGTTTAAATTTGATCCTTTAATATTTAACAATGCAGTTTATCATTTTAAAGTTCTCAAATTAATGTTTTAAATTTTAATTTTAATTCCAGCCCATTAATATTAAGTAATCTAACTAACTTTAATATAATTTTATGTTAAATATAAGCAGTAAAAAAGTGCATTATAATAGTCAACGTTACGATTTTATTCATATTAATTACAAGGACCGCGTGCGAACGGGAGCTTTTCTTAATAACATTAAGCCCATGACGGTTCAAGATTTAACTCTCACCTCACTTTTACGCATAAATAACTCGTATAGGATAGACCGATTCACAGATTCTTTCGCTTATACTATCGATCGGATCGCGTGAGCGAGCAATCAGTAGATCAGAAACGCGAGAATGCGGCTGCCGCTATTGTTGGTTCGTCTCCTTGTGCATCGACTGCTTCGTAGGCGAGCATCCAGACAACCGCTTCTTCTTTATCTCCCTAAGAAGGTGCTCCGTGTTTCCCTCGGGTGGAAAAAAAAAGAGGTGAGAGCACAGCGGGAATAAGAACGTGAGAATAGACGGATAAAAGAAGGGAGGCTATAAGGTAGGACGCGATAGGGATGAGTTCGAGAAAATCGAGACAGAGCAGGAAGGTGCACTCTGGAACCGCGATCTCGTCACTATCTCTCCCCTCCTTCGCTTCCTCCTTTTCCTTTTTTTCTATAGCTCTATATCGTTTCTCTTGGCAGCGAGAGGAAAGGCATGTCAAATGTTACTCCCTGTTTCAACGTCATCGATCGGGCCACAAGGGAAATAAAGTTAAAGAGAATAACACGAACCGCTCGTGTGATCCGCGTCATTCGCGAGTTATCAGAAAGGTAAAGTTTGATGAATCTATCGCGAACGCACGATGCGATACGAATGTATTCTATAATAGTTATCATTTCTTTCTTTTGCCCGCGGCATCTGGTCGCGCTAATGCGTCAAACCGCCCGCCCTGCAAGTAAATTATCTTTTATGCGGTTGGCGGACGGTGATTAATTATTTACTCTGTTTGCGTTCAGCGTCTACGTCGGGCGCGAGATAATCTGGCTGGACTTTTTCATCGCGAGCTTTTCGCAGTTTCGTTCGTGGTTCCTGGAAAAAGCCCGTACACATCCTGGCTATAATTAATTTGAGATTTCATGATATCAACGGGGCGCTCCGGTGTCTCCCCGTCACGCTGTAATTCTTATCTCGTTCGTATATCACGCAGTGTCGATATTATCTTCGGAGTTTATAGCCACTTTATTGTCTTCGAGAAATTGATTTTTGATGAAGAGAAACGTCTCTCTTTTCCACTTCTTGCGCGCCTCCACTTTGATAAATCTTTCATTTTCTTCTTTTTTCATCTGGCTCTCGACTCTTTTCCTTCCCTCTTCCATTGATAGATTACGATTGTATCTTTTTTATAATATTACTTTTTTTTTACTTGAATCGTTTTGCCGGCAAGGAACAGTTGAAAAAATCATAGACAGTCGTAAGATTCTTCTCGATAATATCATAAAGGACGCTTCATCGTCAATTCATTAGCGCCCGCGAAGCTCTCAAAGCTGTTGTACCTTGATTCTCTTTTAATTTCACAGATACATCTTTATGTATGGAATAAATTGGCGACACCAGTCCAATTAGAGTTATTCTTATCTTTAAACGCGTGCAATATGAGATGCGTTCCGTAGAAAATAGACAATACGAATTTCAAAATTGATATTGTTAAAGCCGAAATTGAAATGAAGGATTCATCCTCGTCTCATCAGTTAAGTTAAGACGCAGCCATTACTTATCGCATAAACCACCTTCAAGATAGTCAATCAAAACTTTCAAATTCACTGAGGTAAATGGAATTTTAGAGCAGTGCTTGGCGGCGACCTCGTATATACCCCGTATACCACATTATGACAGCACATTTAACGTATTTAATGGCTATGCGATAGACGTTACTTCGATATTACTGCTGATGAACGATGAATACATAATACGGCGGCATCTTTTACACATATATTAGGAAAATAACCGAAATATACACATACACACACACACGTGTGTACATATAATCTATTTCTGAGTACCATCGTTTAGCTTCGCTAAGTCGCTATCTCGACGTGTGTTCGCAAACACGCAAGAAAACATGACGTTGCGAGCACTCTTATAAAATTTGTTATTTATCAAGCTGGACTCTTTCAGTTTGTTGAATAATTTATTGACAGATAGCCGATACGCAGCTGCGGTTTCGAGGGTAGGTTAATAATATAATGCACTTTACTCGCGCGAATTCATATCGGAGCAGCGTACGGATCGGAGGTAATATTAATCGACGTACCAAATCTACCTGACGAATATGTAGACAGTAATAAAGTAGGCGCTTCTTAGCGCGCTGCGCATTTTAAAAGATTCTTACATCGGTTTGTTTATGCTGGCCCACTGTTAGCCTCATCTATTAGATATGAGCCAATTTAATTCCAAATTTAATTAACGAGTCGTTTAATATTCTGCCTTAGGATAAACATTTACATAACGTTAAATTTGTTGCGTCAAAGTAGAATAAATTTCAATCATTTTCAAGAGTATATAACAATATTATTCTAATATTTTTCCAGAAACACATCGTCATTTTTCATCTGTGAATTGATAAATATTGAAAAAGTTACAATTGTTGTTTGTTTAACAAAATTTTATTGATGTTATCGTTAACGTTAAACTTTTTAATTAATTAAACTTATATAATAGCAACTGAAAATTAAATATTACTTATTAGCGTTTAAAAAATTTCTCTCTAATAATACAATGTATGACTTTTACATTAAAGGTCCTTTGTACTACGGAGATATAACAGGTCCATCATTTTTTCTGCTATCTTCCCTATTATGCTGTAACTGAAAAAAATGACGATAATTCTGTAATACAATATCCGCTCGTATCATTTGCGGGCAAATGGCTATGCGAGAGACATGAAAGAGCACTTTTCGTGCTCTCGACGGGCCGAGATATACAGGTTGGGATTCCGAGCGACGTCCTCGATTGCCGGGAATAACGTAGCTGCGACACGGCGACAAAGTGTCCAAATAATTGCACGTGTGCATCCTCGACTCGCCGGGAACGAGATCAGCGACGATATCAGTTGCCTTTGCGTGCGAGCACAAAGGGCCGACGAAGGCCCGAAGTGGGAAGGCAAGAGAGAGAGAGAGAGAGAGGGAGAGAGAGAGAGGGAGCGAGGAGGCTGCCACACGTAACATCATCACGTACGAACATGTCGCTCGCGTGTTGGCACGATGTAGCAGCGCTAAAATGTACGGAGTCGAGAACGTTGTCGCGACACTCACGTTTCAGCGCGAGGAACGTCACCGCTACATCATGCCTCTCGTTGCGCTGGCATTTTAGATCAACCGCTTCGTTGTGAGCAGCCGAGAACGTAGAAGCAGCTAGTTATCTCTTTGCATCTTGTAGTAAGGAAGAGCAATTAGTTCACGTTGAATATTTATTTGCAAATTTGTGTTTGGGCTGTAACTTTATACGAGTATTTATACGGATTAATCCTTGTGTTGCACATGATAGTGACGTAATGTTCGGCGATTTAGAATAAACGAGTGTCGCCGTGATTTTTGATGCGTTACAATTTTATTGCAACATGTAGAGGAAAGTCACCAATAAAATCACATCAATAACATAATTTTTATATTAATAAAATAATTTTCTCCTTTATTTTTAAACAGAAGTTTTCCTCATGAGTCGAAACTGCAGCTTTTCCTTTTTTCTTAGTTTCACTTATCTTAATTAATATAAGGTCTTTACAGGATACAATATAATTTTTTTATATTAAATTTCGTTATATTAATATTCATTATATTCATTGTTATAAAAATTAAAATTTTTACATACCTATATTAATTTCAAGTTATTGTAAGTAAGATTGTGTTACACGAGCGCGAGTTTGGTCTAGTAGACAGCGCACTGGTCTTATCATTTTCTTTATTAATTTTCTATGAGACTTCAAATGTTTTCTTAAATTGCATCTTCCATATGCAGATTTAATCTTTTTTTTCACAAGTTTTGCATTTTGCAGCGTATAAGTTTTCTTTTAAGAAAAAATTCCATAGTGTAGGATATTTAGAACTGTTATGCCAAGTCGAGATAGACGAACGGAATAATAACGTAATAAGAGAAGTGTTTGGCCTAACAGTGAGAGTGCTATGTCGGAACGAGAGATTTTGAGTTCAGATCCGGTCAGGCTCCTTTAATTTTTCCGTCGCTTACAATAGTGAATTCGTGTCATTCTTCCAGTTCATTTCTTCTGTTAGCAATGTTACGTCATGCTTCTATACCAAATGATTCGACATGAGTTTACGTGACGAATGCCACAATGGTATTTACACATGTTACACTGTAGTGTATTCTCGTTTATTTTCTGGCAATTCTGTCGCACCGTTGTTTTAACCCCCGTCTTCGTTTGCCATATTCCGACGATATCAGGGAATGTATGTTACTAAATGTGTATACAGGAGTGCGAGTTTGGTAGTCTAGTAGATAGCGTACTGGTCTATTAAACTAAAGGTGCCGGGAAGGTCTATTAAACTAAAGGTGCTAAAAAGAAGGTTTTCGGTTGGTCGCGAAGCCACTTTTGCACCGCTTTCTGCACGTCTAAGTCTGTGGAAAATCGACGATCTCGCAAAGCATCCTTAAGCGGCCCAAACAGATGAAAATCGAAGGGAGCAAGATCTGGGCTATAGGGAAGGTGTTCCAAATGTGGCTTCGCGATCAACCGAAACCCTTCTTGGAAGGAATACGTAAGCTTATGGATCAAGTGCATTAATAAGGGAGATGACTATGTAGAACATGATTGCCACGATTTGCCCTTTTCGGCCGATTTGCGAGAATCAACGCCTACTGCTTCCCACTCCTCGTCTTGAACTGTCAGTTTAACAAAACACGCGGCGCTCTGCTCAGGTACGGCGCGATACGGTTCCATAC
>VBVQ01001954.1:0-28988 GCA_011636635.1 Tetramorium simillimum | reverse complement strand
CTCTCTCCCTCCCCCCCTCTCTCTCTCTCTCTCTCTCATATTTTTCATCATGTAAAGAAATTACATCCATTCTTGTTCTAAAATAAATTGCGCGCAGATATTTTTTGCTTATTTCAACTACGACGCAGATGCAGTAGCAAAGAATATTATTTCGGTTGGAGCTATCTCTCTGTACTTCTCAAATATTGACCGTACCAAAGTCTTCTCTCGCGGGCTATGTTATTATATAATTTTTATATTTTCCGCACGCTCGAGTGTCTTTTTTAATCCGTGGTCTGTGATAACAGCGTTTTTCGTTATTGCGCGTCCTTCCGCAGGCGAAACTCAATGAGAAGGTCACTTTACTCGTTCGACTCGGCGCGCTCTCGCTTTGCGTACAGCGCGGTGAAGCGTTTACAATGATATTATCGGAAATCGCGCTTCCATCAGCGCTTTACCGACCAGCCTTACGAACAAAGAGCAAGTCGCAAAGGCGAATCGTTAAGTGCCATCGTTCAAGAGAAATTTTCTCTCGAATATACCTTCTTTCCTCTATTCTTTCGCCGGGGGAAAACGCATAGGGAATCGGAACCCCGTTGCACATTATAGCGGAATAGAGACCGGTTTATTTGATCGCCATGAAAATGTGCGCGGAGGTCGGCGCGAGACGGAATATTTGATGAACTTTGAAGCCGCGAGAGAGTCTATATGAATACCTCCACGTTCCAAGATATGTACATACGTTCTGCGTAAATGCGCCAACGATATTTCCGACGCCCACGAATTGTACATTTAAAAATGCTTAAAAATGTAACGATACGCAAGTATAATCAGATAGCGTGCATCTTGGCGATTTTATTAATCGAAGCGAATGGATTTCGCCATGCGGAATTGGAGATGCGTTGTTTTGCGCAAACGGCACACCTGACACATCGTGCGGTTTCTATTGATCGAATCGAAGCATCGGTCCATGAAATCCGCACTTCTGTGCAGAATTCGTACGCGCGGGCTACCACAGTAATCGTGATGTAATTGATTGTGAAGTATTTATATAATATTCGCGCGTGTATATGTAAATGATTGTACGTGTAACAACTGAGTATTACACTTGCTGCGAATTCGGGGAACACAGCTGAAATTGGAAAAGCTATTTTTAACAAATTTTTAAATATTTAAATGAAAGTAATTTTATTGTTTTCAACAGAGATGTTATTTTGCGTTATATTTTTAAATTTTATGCCCGGAGTAGATTTTTAAAAATTTTATTTAATCGCTTAACGTGCAAGAACATCCGCCGTACAGACGATCGTTGCTCTGTCGCGAAAATTCTTCACTGTGAATGAGCAATCACTGTACAAAAATGCAATTTCCGCGTCGATTTTACCCAAGAGGCGTACGGGATACAAGTCGAGAAAATTCAAATCTCACAACGGGTAATAAACGGATTCGCTATCCACGATCTCTGGCTGGCTCTTTTTTTCTTTCAATCTCGCGACTTTGCGAAATATTTCTTCAACTACTATTCCAGCATGAATTGAGGGTAGATTAACAAAATAGAGGGTGAATAAGAGAGATGAAAGAAATAGGCTTTCGATGGGCTCGTCCTTGGCCTGGATATACACACGGAGCCGGTATCAAATAAGCTCGAAGAACTATCTATACGTATACTTAAGTAAGATTAAATGCTATTAAATGCGAGAAATGTCGTTCGGATACAATAATATTCTTTTACGATCTACATTACCAATACACGATTGTAATTGCTCTCGTTTGGCTGAGAAAAGCCATGGTTTCAAACCGTTAATATCGGGAGATCTAACAGCCGATTCTCTCGCTAATTTCATCGCTTGTCAGTTACGCGTATAAATCTCAAAGGGAAAGTGGCGCGTGTACTCGGATCGAGAGAGAGCATTAATCGCAGTATGCAGATTAATTCAGATGAAAAATCTTGCGAACGAGAGGTAAAGAATGGGTGGAAGGGAGAGAACGGGCGTATGACAGAGCGGCAGGGGATGGTTTGCGCACACGGGTAAAAGAGAGCGGTGTCGTTGCGCGTGTCCTTGGCCCGAGGCAGGCCAGACATCTAGATCCGACGGCGCTGACCGCCGTCTCTCCTGGACAAACTGCCGCAAAGGAGTCGTTAAAAATGTCCCACCTACGTATCGCGTATCGTTGTTTCGCCTAACGTTTCACCCTATCGTCGCCGATGATACGTGTGGGAGTAGCGTCGCGAGTGGGCGGCGAAAACGATCGCCGAAAAACTGTTTTCGCTCTCCGAAACCCGAGTATAACCAGATCCAGTCAGCAAAGTAGCCGTCCTTCGCCGTTAGCCGTCGGCGACGGGTTAGACTCCCATCTTCGTCGATCAATACGCTTCCCCGACCGACTTTTCCTTCCCTCGGAAAATCAGCGACTACAACGTAACCGCAGCTCTATGAGCCCATCTCCACTGCCACTCCATTTCCTCTTCGTTGATTTGTTATTTTTCATTTGTCTGCCAGATTTCGGGATAACTTGCTCGAGTTGATGTCAGTTGAGATATCTCTTTGTCAACAGCATTAGATATATTTGTTTTAAATAAAACTGGAGTTTCAACGCGCAATCGGAAATGAAAGAGGGAAAGATTTTACTTGACTTTTTCATGAGGTTTTTTGAAGGATGCGCGTATAGACGGTTCTTCCTGGCATACTGCTCTGATCTCAGTATACAATTTTGATATATAGAATATTTAAAGAATATTTTGACACATACACACATACATATATACATTATCGATTTTCTTCGTTCACACTCTTTCGTTTGATTCTTAGATGTATTTTTTATTCTTCTGGTTTCGAAGGCTGCCTTCTTCGGAAGCAAAATTCCTCTTTAAATTTTGTTTAGAATTTGAAATAACAATATACAATGCAAGTTATACACGTTATCACAATAAATGTTGCAAGGAATAAAACATTATGTACGTAAGATGAGAAATGGTAATTGAAGGACAAATATTTTACTGATAGAGAAGAACGTTTTATTTTTTTTATACATTTCTCTTTTTTTACCTACGAAAATTCTAACTTGAGCCCATCAGTTAAATCACAAGAAAAATCCACTGACGTAACTTTAAGAATCCCGAGCAAGCGAATGCGAAACATTTTATAGCATTTGAATGCGTACTACAAACATTCCTTTTATTCTTTTCTCAATCGTATTTTAAATTGAGAGACATTCGTATATTGCACAGTAAAATGACCTTTTAATATGATGTTCTCTTTGATTCTACTGTTCAATCATTTCGATATTTTATACAGAGTTTTTGAGTATAATTGCATCAAAAATCCTTTTGCGTAAACTCTATATTGTTCTAAAAGTTTTACTTTTTATGATAATATATTGTACATATTTTTACTACAGCTTATTAAATAAAATACATAACATAGTTTTATGTTGAAAAATAGATTAAAAGCTCTGCATGCTCTATATTCAAAGAGATGTAGTACAATGTATAAAATATTCTTTGAAACTATTATTATAAGAGTTTTTTTAGTGATTTTGTTTATATTTAACTTGATATTCATTTTGTTCTTATAATTGTCTAGTAACAATAATTTTTCAAACGCAATATTAAGATTGCAAATTTTCATTTCGTTAAATGGGACGTTTGTTCGTTCGAAAGAGGAAATTTTCTTTCGCTCGCGAAAGGAATTTTATGACCTTTTAACCAGGCTAGACTAGAACTCGCATCGATCCTCTTCCGTAACAGAGCATTCTTAGGCGCGAGGTTCCAGGGAGGACATTAAATGGGTTCTAGAAAATTATTACGAATCGCCATATAACCGTTACCGTGTTAAACAAATTTCAACGGTAATCAGTTTCGTCGGAAGTTCGATGTATCGTTTCAACAGCGCGACGCAGTGGGCTATCGAGTCCACTTTTAATATTGGCAGTCGAAAATCTACTTTTTTGTTTGTGCAGGACTTGAAACAGCTTTAAAGTATCTTCTCTGCATTTTATCGTAGCTTTAATGGACCCGATCAATGATGCTAACGGAAAGTTCGACGGCATATCTGAGGCATTTAAATACTCATTTAAATATTACTAAACCGCGAAATCTGTTATGGAAATCCGTACTTATTATTGACGTCAATTTCAATATTTTTTTTTGTTTTATAGACGAAATCCTCGACAATAATCCTCGCGATATCATATATCAGTTAATTTTTAAAATGGTTAAATTACACAGATTTTATAAAACTGCTACGTTGAATGGAGCTCGGTACTTGCAAAAGATTAATAATCACGCTTGCCCAAATCTAATTAAAAATAATATCGTGTTTATGGCAGTTATATAGCACCACTCTTTTTAACAAGACACAAATGACCCAAGCATAATTAACTCGCTCTCGGATCATTGAAGTTTCACAGCTCGCTTGATTTGCCTCGAACAGCAGAGTCATCGACTCGGAAGTCTGCGAACGCACTTCCTCCAGTCCGACAGAGACTCGTCGGGTTTCAGACGGGAAGGATGCCCGTAATTGAAACGTGAGAATCATTGCGACCTATTGCCGGTTCTCTGACCCGAAGGCGCCACGCCAAACTCTTCTCGTTTGCGATGCCGTTGTCGTGGAACGGCGAATATTCTCCTATTACTCTCGCGCTTTACTCATTTTTCACAGCCACGCCATAGATAATTTTCCGCCTGACTTATGGTAGAGATTTGACCGACGATAAATCGACGAAGAATGCGAGCGTGCGGCGATAAAGTTGAGAACGGATGCCCGAACATGAGGTCTATTTTTAGCGCGGATACGATCTTGCTGGTTTATCTATTAAATTGTTTCAAGGTGGGAACAAAGATTCGCACTCGCAACTCTTTATCTCTTATTGTTCTTTATATCGCGATGGTCTCTTCGTGAATGCGGGCATCTGGCATGACTCGAAATAACGAGCTAGATTCTTTCTTCGGAAGGATGCTCGGCTGAATATTTGTTTGACACGATGGAATTTTTTCTTCTTAGATTATTCCGCGAACAGAGATACCAGGAATTCTGAGAATTTAATAAATTTCAATAAATTAATGTTATGAAAAGCACATATAAATTCTATAGTAAAATCGGTTTTACAAAGCGTATAATAATTAACAAATATATTTTTAATTTGTTGAATTATTCAATATGATTGGATACTGCAAGATACAGAAAATTCAGAGATCAAGTTTTGTGTAAAAAATTCACGTAATTTTTATTTAACATTTTTCTGATAATGTAATAAGTACGCGCTTCGTTATTGGATTCATTTATTACATATACTTTATAAAGTGGCTTATAATATAAAATATTGCAGCGATAAAGATAAAAACGAAAAGTGAATTCTATACTTAAAATTAATTTTCTCTCTAAGAATATCAGACGCAATAGAATGGAAAAGCAAGGTCAAACTTTAATTAAGCGTTATTTGATATGCCGTGTAATTTGAAAACGCTCGACTATAGTTTTAATTCCGCGGATTGCTTTTACCATTTTGTCAGCAAGCGAATGCGATTATCGTCTCAATGCTCCTGCAATTTCACGGATATTGTTACAGCAAGCGTTGATAGTTTAATGCATGCCGCTATATATATTTACTTGACAAGTGCCGTTGCGTGTGCTTTGTTATTCATACTTCGTACATCGTTACCTTATGCAGGTATATGTACCGCTATTAGATTGTAAGAGATATGTACTTGACAGCTGTGTGCATGTGCACATGTGTAACGTAGGTCACGCATTATACATCGCATAGCAAAACTGTTATCGTTAATGGGTCGAAGGAGCACTATATTAGTCATGTAGCGCGCTTGCTTTATAATTGTTCTTAGTCACCACTTCCGACATATTACACAATTATCGACGTCATCAACCTGGAACGTACCGGACTATGACATAAGGATTGTGCCATTAATATCACAAAGGAGCCTCATCGCTATATATGCGACCTTTCTAATACGAACTCGACAATTATATAAAGCAGCCAGGATAATTATATCTCTAATCCATTAGCTTTCTTCTGAATGTATGTAGTTACATCCGTATGCTCTTGCCACGATATTATACTTGATGTAGAGTGTAGTAATGAATGAAATGATGAATTATGTTCTTCAAAGTTTATAATACAGAAGACAAACTTTAAAATAAATTTCAGGATTTACAAGTCTAATATTAATAATCGCAAGTCAGACGTTAAAAGAATATTGAGTCACATTTTTGTCTTACTATATAAAGTCATTTTGAGTCTTATTTTGAGATATTTTAATCGGAAATTTTATAGGTTACACCATTTCGCAAAACTTATTTGGATCGACTCGTGTTGATTGTCTTACTTTCAACGATAACGTTGATAACTCCTTATCAAAAATATGTCGATATCTTATCAAATCATTCCACGTTCGCAAGTCGCGCGCGAGTCTGTACTGTAAAGTCAGTAAAGTCAAACAGCCGTATGTCAGCATTTTTCGCGCGTGGTTTTTCGTGACATGGGTTAAGTGAGATGTGTTCATACGGTGACATATAGCGCGAGATTTCTCGTCACGTCTATGCCGGAGTTCTGTCAAAGTAAAGTTTGCTAAGTGACATCGCCGTCGGCCGCGCGACTCTCGGCAACTTTTCGCCGGACGGCGGCGATGTCGAATTTTCTCGTTGCTGTTGAAATTCTGTCGTATTTCGTGGAAATAAAACGGAATCTCGTTAACAAACAAGTATCGTATATCATCCGCGCCGCAATAACGAGATTTTGATCACAATAAGTTTCGTTAGTCGGCCAATTTCAACAAATATTTCTTTGGGTGCTTGTGTAACTGTCGAATATATTTTCATGACAACAAGTTAGTTTGTTGTTATTTCTCGTTATTTATCTTTAATCTAAAACGCAAGAGAAATTCTAAGAAAAAGAGCTTTGTCTTATTTGCAGATACGTAATCCTTTTCTTCCTACAAATTGAAAGTCTATTATTCTTGACTTCGCACTAAGATCCTCGTGAGATCAAACCTTCACGTACGGTGCAATCCGCTGATTTGGTGTAGCGACAAATTATCTCGACGTGACAAGAATAGTTGTGGCACTTACTTGACACTTGTTTAGCGATTCTCGGATACCTCAGCAGGAGTTAAGCCTGCCGTGTAATCTCGACTCTTGGCTCCCGGCGCCAATTATCCGATGCGCCTGCATCTTGCGGAGCTGGGAAGCTGTTATTAAGCGTTGTATAGCGCACCGTGTATATATATACGGACCCACGTGTATTTTACGTTGATTCGTTCCCTTTAATAGCCGCCTACTTGTAGCGAATCGGATGGAGATAGGCGAGGGTGAAGCTGCGCGAATTGAAGTGCTTCAATCCGGTTGATTAAATCGCCTTTGGTTTACAGAGGCAACCGAGTTACGGAGGTAACTTGTGCATATCCTCGCTTATACATGCTAAAGATGCGCCTTCGTAAATTTTCTCAAGGGGCTACGTGCGAATGTTCAAATATCCTTCAAATGCCTGTGTCATTTTATCGCAATATTGCACAGCGTTGTTGCGGTACAGCTGCTGCGAGAAACATAAAAAAAATACGTGTCTCCCATTTTAAAGCTACGCGACTTAACTAGTATTCCATTTTTATGGCTCGTATAAAGCGAACCGCTGCACTCGTGCATGATTCGCTGAAAATCTCCTCAAAAGCCTTTTAATCTTTATTATCAGTTATTTTCTTCGTTTGAATTTCAGGGAAATATCACGTTTTTGTCTTATGTCTTTGTATCTGTATGAATTATTTATCGTTTCGAAAGCATAATATCCTGTTTTGTTAGAAATTTTTATATAATCTAGTTTATACGTACATGAAAAAATTAAAGCTGACCTGCGACGGCCGTTTCGTATAATATAAAATCCCGCCGCGAATCAAATTAGGGGAAAAACGCGCTTGGAGCATTACAATTTTCTGCGAAACTACCTCTAAAGTGTTCCTAGGTTACGACGGAATTACGTTGATATGTTGGTATGTACGGTGAGGTACGCTATGGCATGGCAGTTGGAAACGCTGCGACCGAAGACCAAGACCGGCCGACCTTTTCCACGAGTCGTTAAAGCTATAAGAAGAGGTGAATCGTTTTCTATTTTATTGAAAGTGTAAATGTCAGTGTAACTTGTGCCGTCGATGCGTTAAGCGAGCAAACGGCAGTCTATTTATGAGGTGCGGTGTAGATGACAAAGTATACCGCGCCGCATATCTCTTCCAGTATGTTGTGTGTGATGTAACATTTTTTCCGCGGACATGTTTTTTTTTCTTTTATTTTTTATTTCTTGAATAGTGAAATGTACGGTTCGCTTAGTTAATATTCTACCGTTATTCGTATATATTAGTCATGTAGAGCATAAAATGGAATAGATAAAAGGAGCTTTCACTCTTTTTTTTTTTGGTTTGATATATTTTATATTTTAGTCCCAAATTACAGATATGAAAGAAAAAATATCGTTTTCTCGTTAAGAATGTACATAAAAAATATACATGCATATGTACATATATGTTTATTTTTATGATTTATATTTAATTATGTTACTCACACATTAACCCTTAACTGACACTTGGGGTCCATTAGACTCTAGGCCTTTTTTAACTTTTTCAAATATTTGTGATTCTAACGGAATTTTGCATATTTTTTTTAATATGTTAATTATTTAAATTTTGATGATACTATCATAAAATCTTCTAGCAGAAGGTTTCAGGTATATGTAAAAAAATCTTCGAACCAAAATATTAATAACATTTAAAATTATTAATATATTTTTCTGCTGGGATCCAAAGAGCCCCATGTGTTGTCATGTGACTTTTTGAAGTGTGTCATTTAAGGGTTAAAGACGATGTGTGACACAATATTGAACAGCAACTAAAGATAAATGTACAGATTTTGCAAACTAAACCTCTCTCGTGTCTCCACGTCACATTGTAACAGATTTACATCGTACATCGGGAACATCTGGCGACGGAATACAACGAAAGTTATACATAGTTTGTATTATATTTAACGTCAGACATTTCGTAACATTTTGCCTCGGAAAAGCGATTCGCACCTATCGCTATCGCCGCACGCCCATTTCCTTTTCTCATCGGGTTGTGATAAATGGCGAAGCCAGAATTCTTGGCAAAAGAGTCTCGTGAGAAATCTACCTGACGTATCCGGGTTAGAACAAGCCAGCGACGCTATTCGCACGTTGATCTGATACTGCGTGATTTTTTGATTCCTCGGTTAACTTAACAATGTAGATAAAATTTTTCTTGAAAGCTCTTTTCAGTCTCTTTACTTTAAACTTATGTATAATAAAAAAATTGTCGAATAGCGAAGAATTTTAAAATTTGAAAAAAAAAACGACACATATGCTATTTAATAGTTAATAATGTCTGATTTGTTCACATTCTAAGTAAGCAGATAAAAATCTTAACACAATTGAGTTAAGTTGCACAAAATTTTATTTAATTAGCAATTTTCTAAGAGACGAAAATAGCATTTATCTTAAGAGAAAAATAGTCAGAACTTTTTACGCTTGCTTATTTTTATGTAATAGCTGCGACCTACTTCAGTGGTATTTTCTACTTTAACAGCATTGAGTTAACTGCGAAGAAGGGCACAGCCCTCTTTCACGAACATCACGTTCATTCTCATTTTACTTTTCCTGTTCTGTCACTAGTTTCCACGAAGGCACTGGCTGGTGCGAAGAGTCTCGGTGGATTCTTGTACAGCGCTGTGAACAAGGCCGGGAAGACCGTGGTGGAGGCCAGCGCGAAGATCAAGAAGACCGTCGAGGAGAACGTGAGTTTTTCTATCGCTACTGTAATCCTGTAACTCCTGTACCGATCGATCTGACTTTAATGACTTGCGTCACCGCCGTCGTCCCGGTGATTTCAATCAGGCAGTGAGACATCTTCGAGATTTATTTCAATCTGGCGTACCATTTCTAGCAAGAATGCATTATATTTAAGAATTAGAAATAATTTACATTACGAACTTTAAAAAGATTATGATGCAGTGACATGCCTATTGGCATTCGATGCCAGTTTACGTAAACTTACATTCAATTTTTAAATTAGTGCGTTAGCTATATATTAATTTCTTCCGGGAATTGATCGATAAACGTTTTGCTGCTAAAGTTTTACTTCGAACTACTTTTTTTGCAGACGTCATTACAGAGCTATTTATCCGCTCTTGTTTCGTACTGTTACGTGCACGAGCAAATTGATAACACAGTTTTAATATTCCTGCCGCGCGTATTATTCGATGTTTTCGCGTTTCGTGTATCGAAGCACCTGGAATTTTTTGCATTGCGCATTTCCATTCGTACCACTATTCGTACGTGAATATAGGTGAATTTAAAGTACACCAAAGGACACTAGGTAGAAGCAAACTTATTTTCCAAACGTTTTTCTATGGATGCAAAGAAATGTATTTGCAAATATTATCTTTTTGCTTTTTTGCCCTTCGGAAAAATTCGTTAGCCTAGTAGTTTTTTTTCCCTCCCTTTTATCGACATTGCGTTCTGTCGCTGTCGATATCGGCTCGTAGGATTTATTTTTTCGTACGGGCTGATACACATACGCTGATACGCATACGTATCCAATGCGACAGAATACGATGTCCTATGAGAATTCGGTACACACCACGGTGAACCATGACACTTCCGCAGATGCACGCGTACAATCGCGCGTCGCGATACATATTTTGAAAATTAAAGCCCTTTAGCTAACTTTACCTCATAAAGTTTAACTCGCAATATCGAAAATTCAATGTCCAGTATGCGATAAATTCGATAAAATTCAGGCTGATATATAATAATTCGGTGAAAAATTAGAATTGATTGATGCGATTTTTCTTGAAAACCGACGCGTAACAGCACCTAATATACGTATCGCTACTTTTATAATCGCTTTAAAAGTCGGCGTGTCAAGTTTCTCGTGGGATAATATGTCGTCCATACTTATCGAATGCTCGCTGTCGGCGATGGTGAAACTCGCATCAATCAAAAAACCCGTTGGGGAGCATCTGTGGATACATTTCATACATATGTGCCGAGCAGGAAATGCCGTTGATATCGACGAACTTTCGTGCACACGACGTATGATCATTGAGGATACGCGAATAGGCGAAATTTATTCCGCGTTCATCCTTTTTCGAGTCGTGCAGGCCATTGGTGCGTCCAGCCGAAGAAACTACTTTCGCGTTTATACTCTGGTTACTGTGAACAGATATTGGGAGTTTTGTCCATCACTCGCCTCTTCTTGTATATTTTTTTTTTCGGATGGTTGTGTGAATGGATGGACGATGCACGTTAGCGATAGCTCAAAAAATCCGGCATTTGAAATATAGGTCATTAAAGTGCTGTGCGATTCGTTCCGCGCGACGAATTGCCACGGTGTATATTGCCTCGAAAATCAAACTGTCGAGCAGTTCTATAACAAGTTAATTCTTCATAACACATTAATTCGCTATGACTTCTCTACAGAGAGACTAATAAACTGGATTAAAAAACGATCTATTATAAATGATCTATTATAAATGAATGTAATTTGAAAAATTTAACAGCTATAATTTCTTATTATTAAACTGTTAGAATATCAGCAATAGTCGATTGAACAGTAAAAGTTAACACTACCTGAGCCATAAAAGTTAACAAAAAGATTACTATATATTATAGGCGTACACGAGTAAATTCTGTATGATATCATTTGTACACTTTGATAGTTCATTTCGAAATTTTTTGTGGCCTCAACATTTTCCTTTTGAATTGTAAATTTTTAACGTCAACCAATCTTCATAAATTGTATTCCACTTTTGGATAATTAATTGCCTAAAATATTTGATTTAATCCTTCGTCAAGTTAACGTCTTTATATTTATATGCTCGAGAAATAAACAATTTTAACAAATAACGGCGATGAATGGGGTCGCAGTTTTCTCGTCTTCCTGGCAAATACGTTTTCTAGGGGTCGCAGCAGTGATTTACCATTGTTGCGACCACTCGCACGTTCTTTGATGCTCACATGCACGTGACGGTAATTTCTCAAGGGACCGCGATGCACCGCGCATACGCAACATCCGCTTGTCCCGCGATAATCTTTGATTACGGGTTTGCACGTCGTCTGATCAAGTTGATGCTTATCACCATTGATGCATCGTTTAACAAAGTTGCAATTTACATAGAGGAATCAAAATAAAGACTGTTTTAAAAATACAAAATACAAATACAAAATTTAAAAGTAGGATTTATCTTACGATATCGTACAATAATGGATTTATCATTTTTTTTCCATCTTTTTTTCTTCTTTTATTTTTAAATGTAATGTGTAATTATCTATCAAAATAATGAAATTAACTTAATTATAATGTTTGTTTTACTGCGAAATAGCAGCATCACGATGGCAATAGTTCCGTCAGTAGCTTTAACGATGTGTCATGTTAGGTTTATAATTTTAGCCCTTAGAGACTCGGACTTTAATTTCAACCATATAAATTTATACTATGCACAGGTATATGAAGGGGGTATAAATTCTTGCGTATAATAAATTCACTCGACGTTGTTACCAGGTTCCGTCGAGCATGTATTATCGTTGTAACTAGCGTTACAGGTTGAATGTCCGACGAATAGGTACTATCACATGACAAGCATCGGCAAACAAAATGACACGAAAACCCATCGAATGTACAAGCACCATGTCTGCGTTCGGGAATGTGGAATTACGAGAACGCTGTGTCGAAATCGAGCGCGTGCACACGCTTTTTACGTCGTTCATTGATTACGATCGACGACATTGACGGGAAATTTCGTTTTGTCATCAACGTCGTTATCGTTCAAACGATTCGTTTTGTACAGATGTTATTTGACTGGGTTATATTCAATTGATGATTTATTTATGTATAAAATCGTGTTGTTTATTTAAAATGAATCGAACTTTGCTAAATTATTTGTACATCCATATGCGTTCGCCGTTGCTTTATTTCAATTGAGTAATTTCGTTTCTCAAATTATTTTGAAAATGAACGAATATCTCACAAATCTTTTAGATATATAGACTCAAGTCGATATTGTTATTAATATCTTCCGGAAAAGGCGATAATACTCGATTCATTTTCGATAGTTAAAGCGGAACAATTCCGCTGTTCCCTTATTCTCGTGGATATTTCATTGCGTTTTATAAAATCATGACTGAATTTGTTACTCTCACTCTCTCTTTAGATTTATCGATATTATATAGCAGACAATGACGTTTTGAAACATATGTTGATGAAGATACGATTGCGTCGACACGTGACAAGATTCTAAACGCTCGTTCATTATCTGATCGCATGTTTCATTATTGAATTATGTAGGCACGAAGCGATGGTACAGCTCTTATGGGTTATAGTAGTTGTAGCGCCGTGTTGCAATTTTATCCCCTGAACAGCATGACACAAACCATCTGTAACTTTACGTTATCAATTTACAAATCAAATCGAACAGATTTATTTATCAGCAACAAAGAAACCATTTTTGTTGGAAATCTGGAAAAATTGATTGAATTTTAGTTTAGTTATTGCAATTATATTCGACAATATATTTTATTAAACATTCAATTTTTTGGCATGGAGATGAAAAGTTATGGAATATTTGTGTTCACATGATATCTACTTTGTGTTGCGATCTTGCATCGCCGCAGGCGTTATCTTGTGTCAAATAAACGATAAAATATTTAATCATTCACTTTATCGTTCACAGACACTGTCTGTTTACATCTTTATTTTTACTGGCAGGGATCTTAGAAATGAGATGTATGTACATCACGATCACGATGTACATTATCGATCACGCACCATTATTTCCCTGCGACAACCGCTTCTGCTTTATTTCGTGATTAGTATCATCAGAGCAATCCTTCTTTACGAAATAACCTGACATTTATTGCGATTGTAGAATTTGGATACAGATATTTACTAAATTGAGCTATAGCTTGAATTAATAAATATGAAATTGTGTGAACCTTTTATTATACATTTCATACATTGATATAGACAGCTATCAGACATTATTTAAAATATATAATTGTGTGTTTATTATCTGAAATTATAAAAATAATTTTTAATAATTGCAAAAATACATTGAAATATAATATATTATGATATAATTAATTTTTAAAATAATAACTTATTTTTATTTCATACTACACATTTGTGTTGAATTTGGGATAAAATTGATAATTTTTCTATGATTTTGCAGATATTTTTTAAAATTAATTTATGCACTTAATGAAATTATATGTTAATTTATGTAGATTTTATCATATAAATTATTACTATATGATGAGGAATAATATGCGGAAAAGCTCGCGTGCTTATTTGTCCCCGAACATGTGAAATTATCCAGTTGTGTTATATTCTACAATTTCAAAATTTATTCATAAGCTTTTGAATTTCGATAGTTGATGGTTAGTTCCAAAGTTCGAACCTCGTAATGAGACAAGTTTGATGATATAAAAGTCACTTTGTCCTCTCTCCCATATATCCGATCATGTAAAACACATCTATTAAGTAATCCTCTTTTCCGTGAACTTAGTGGATATTTATAGAATGGCGTAAATCTTACTTTGGTTTACATAATGCATCTCAGGGTAAGAATCTTAGGAAACTTCTTAAAAGCAAAAGACTTTGTTTACAATTAATATTTTTATTTCTTTTTAATGTGTTTTATACATAAAAATAAAAACAATTTCTAAAACTAATCTAAAATTTGCTAAAACTAAAGTTTATGTAGGTTTTTCTGATTGATTGTAAAATTGTGAAGGAATAACAATGTAAAATGTCGTGAGACGTTCTTATCTTACCTATAAGAATGAATTCTTTTTATAAACTCTAAGAATATATATAATTCTGCGGAAAACACTTATATAACTTTTATCTTATAGATAAAAGTTGCAGAACTCGCAAATTAAATTAAAAGTTCTTCGCGCTCGCAAAACTATCTCAGACAAGCGCAACGACTTGTCCCATCGTAGATGAATAACATCTATTTTCTGTGAACTTATTATTAAAGAAATTAACGCATACAATAAGGTCAATAAGGCAAATTGTCCATTTATCTCACGCACACGCGTGATTGCCTATTTATTATCGCCCATAATAGTGCATTAACAATCGGAAAGTTAGCCATGGGATCTATGCGTTTTGATTATCTGGCGCGACTGTAATCACTAGCCAACAAGTGGATAAAGCTAGCGGAACCGGACAGCGTAAGAGCGCCAGTAGTAATTGCGGTATTTAGTCAGCCCTCGACGAAAACTCGTTTTTTTTACGGATCGTAAGTGATTATTAACATACACGCGCGCGTACACAAAATTTATATGCATGTATGAAATTGTGTAGTACATACACACAAAATTTTTCACATATACTCACACAAATGATCACGTGCTTCGTGATGTATGGAGAAAGTGCGCGTAGTGTGCGCGCGCGTATCAAGTCTGTCTCGGCCGCGCGAAACTACACGCGGCGTGCACACATAGCTGAAGAATAGGGGCAGTTGGTATTGATCCGCAACGCCACCCCCTTGGTTTGAGGGACCCGGCTACGGTAACGGGAACTAACTCACACACCACCGCCGCTACCACGAGCATCTCGCGGTTTGTGCGCGACTTCCGCGAAAAGCTGGCGATAACGGCAAGGCCACTCGCGGCTTTCAACGACCTTCTCTCGATACTTGCCTTGCTTTCCGCGTGAACAGCCATTTAATCAGATCTAGTGTTTTTTTTTCGCTGTTCGATGATTCATAACTGGCGGCATTTAATTACTCTTGAAGATCCAATAGTTCTTTCAGCAAAATTAGGTATTACTCCATTGCAATTTTTTTCTATCATTTTTTCCATCTTTAATTCATCAGGGTACTGGTATATTATTTTTTAATATTAAATTTATTGCACTGAAAATAGATTCATTTTCTCCTTGCTATATTACAAGAATTTTAGAATTCTTCTCGAAATTGCTTCTCAATAAATAAAGTATTTATCTCATTGTAACATTATTTTATTTGTGAAAATTATTTGCTGTTCTTTTATCAATTATTGTCTGCGTATTCGTTTTTATATGGACAACATGACATATCTGTTTCTTTACAATAATGTAAACCGTCGACACGCACCTGCCCATTCTCGTCGCAAAACGACAGTGACCCTTCTTGTCTTTCTTACTCTATCTTCACTGCAAGCAGCAGTTCGCGCCCTATGCGGCTGATGAGAATCGATGGCCCGAGAACCTTGAACTTTCTTCGCTCTGTCGCTCACCGTTCTACGCATACGATATCCCACTTCTTCTTTCATGCACTTCCCTATGCCGCATGTATCGAATGTCGATTCCAGATGCTAGCCGGGATTTCTCAAGTGTATTGACTCAAGGTTGCGCGGTGGCTGATGGCTAGTTCTTTTTAATAAATGCACCACGCGGTCGAGTATGACCTCAATATGCATCATAACGACTAATGTATAATTTACGTTAAATTAATGCATAATACGTAATTCGGATTAATCGAACAGACTACATTTAAATAATAAGCAACTGTTTGAAAATAGTTGTTCATTATTTTTTAATATTTTTAATAAGAGATTTTGTAGGACTTATACAATTTTATTTTTGTGCGTTTTATTTATTTTTTTTTTACGGAAATAACGAGAGTAAAATTTGACTTTAAAAAAATCAGAGCTTATAGAATGTGTTCATCAAAATTTGCATAACTTGTTAGTAATTATAGTACTACATTGCTAAACACTTTGACGCGGATGGGATACCTCCATTTGCAATTCCAATTATTTGTATACGACGTAACAAGAAAAACTACAACTTTGGTGACGGCAATACAACGTTAATCATATGCACAGAACAAATTGCTTTGTTTGAGTTTATAATTTATTTTTTTACTCGTAGATTTCATTTCTTTAAGGGAACTTATGCACTTATAATTAAACAAGGCAAAGTTAAAAAAGTAGATTTGTTTTTTATACTTTTGAAAAGTTTGATATTTCAAGAATACTTTTCCAAAACGTTAAAATTCCCAAAATGAATAAAGATATAATAATTTAAACAAAAGTATCAAACGAAAAATTGATAATCTGTTTTTGATTAACTTTACGTATACAGTGGAAAATCATAAACCAAATTTTAGAGAAACACAATCGCAATAATAAAAGTCAGCCGTTGAATTATTTTATCTGCACTTTTACGCGATTTTGTACCGCTGAAAGGGTAGGTAACTTTTGTCAGCATCTGTCAGATCCTACGACGTGTTAAATAATAAAATATCGTTGAAAAGTTTGTGCGAGCTGCGAGTTTAACTGCAAGATACGCACGCTTGCCATGTATCGACTAAACGTCGCAACGGTTTAGGCGCGTGCTCAAATACGCTCTTTCTAAATTCAAAAGGACTTTGTGGGTGTCAAATTTTTAGATGTCGTGCGTAATTTAGCCGATGACAAATGTCAGAGTGGTTAGACGTGGTGTTGTTACAATGGCTTGCTGTTACAAATATGAATATACAAAAAATATTCTTCTCTAATATTTAGAGATGATCGCAAAATGCTTTTATTATTAAACTACAGTTTCTCTGTAAATATATTATGTATGTACACGCAGATAACATTCGCCATGACATCATTTATTATCGAGCTACCGATAATTAAATGTTTCATTATCATAACAAATGATGCAGGCGGACAACATAGTACCCGCGTTGAATACGAAAGCGAGCTTAAAGACTAACTGTACCTAGAACGGAAAGATACATTGCGTTCAATTAAGTGCACTTAAAAATATGCGAATTGCAATTGCTGTTTTCGATTTGATTGATAGCAACTCGACCTTTCGGAATTTGATCCAACAACAATTAAAGGAAAATTACAGAAGTTCAATGTAGCTGCCTACGCAGCATTTATGTCATTATGTATATTATATCTAATCGTGGCAAATTAATTGCCATTTAATCGGTTACAAGTTCGCGGGCGCAATAATACGTAATCCGCTTCGAAAATCGATATCGTGCGTGTGTAAAGTGCCTCAATGAATTCTACCGATAATACCACGCTGCAGTTTCTCAAACTTCAAAAGCTAAGACGTCGTTGCTGCTTTAAGTTGTGCGGTCTCTACCGATGGATACATTTTATGACTCGATAATTGGAGAAATCTTACCTCATAGAAATCCGTGTTCTTCGACAACAGGAACAGGAGAACACATGACTCGATTTTCTATTTAATTCGTGCAGCACGCAAAAAAATAAAGTCCGGTTTGAGTCATTATTCGTATTTTACATTGCAAAATCCATAAAGCCATATCGAATTTAGAATGCAGATCTACCGTTCTCTATTGTCGAGACGTCGAACTTTTATGGCGCGCGAAAGAATTCCTATTTGACGTGCCGCGTCTTGAATGGGTATTGAAAATGCGTAGGATGACGCTTCTTACCGAGATCCGCAAGGAAGCTGCTCGTATTTGCTACTCGGTTGCTGAAATATCATCTTGAAAGTCGAAGCTTACTCTGTAAAAGGTGCGCGTGGGAATATGTAAGTTCGATTTTGCCCTTCACAGCTGAGGCTGCAGTCAATCCCCTGTTAATCGAGATCGAAAGTTTTCTCATTTTCCAGCTTCAAGTAGGCGACGGACGCGAATCGGAATCGTTTCTGCTCTAAATTGAGTTCAATTATCTCATTCCTGTTCTTGCCGCATCGGGAAGATATATTATCTCGTAGATTTAACGGCGGAATCCTTACATAAGCCAGGCAAATCGTAGGACTAGCAGATGTACCGATTATTTTTTGAAACATTTCTTCGACCCATAGAAGAAAATTAATCAAAATTTTTCTATTTTATAAATTTTTATCTTTCTACTATAAGAGCTATTTATTTAAAAAAATAAGATATTATTTTAAAGTTTAAGAAACAAATTAGTGGTGATAAAATGAATTTTCGTGAAAATTTCGTTTGGACGAGATTTCGTTTGCTGGGAATAGCGTTTCATAATGATTTCTTAAACCTAAAATGAAAGCAAAAGTAAATTACTTGGCCGTGGTAATCTTACAAAATTATGTCGCGATGCAAATTTCTTGTCAACCCCTCTAACGATTATAGGCATCGTCAGGACAGCTACTTCCTTTTTATTATCATTTCTCATTTTCCAGCTCGTTTCTCAGCTTGCTGGATTTTTCTGCCGAAATATAACGTTCACGAGCAATCTACTGTTTACTGGATTAGTGTCAGTAATTAATCTTTCATGTAGCTGCCCCGCATTTTGTATTAACAGTAATCCCAGGCAGTAATCATTAAATCAGATTGTCTACACTTTTATTACAGTTTTCGTTTAAATTAAATACTTTTACAAGTACCTAAATATGCAATTTCAGAGAATAAAATTGCGAATCTTATAAAAAAATATCATAAAATCCGTGTAAAAATTTTCTTTGTTAATTTTTGCGCTATTTGATGAAGTCTCTATTTTAATCTACTATTTTAATCTATTATAATCTGTAACAATTATAACGAACTGTATGAAGATGATTTCCATGATATGGAACTATGTTACGCAAATTCTGCTAATTCAATCATTAACGTGTGTCATTTGCAGATCGAGGGAAAAAGATACCGTAGGTGTAGCGTAAGCAAATTTTATATATCGAACTTTCGTATCAAATAAAATCGATAATCAGCAAGCTGAAAGCTACTCATCTGACAGGTAGTTCTTTCAAAAGGTCAACTCGTCGACAATTTGCATCTGCAAACTCGTTTTACTTTTCGCCATTCTGTCTCTCGCTCCACACGTGCGGAATAATGTCACTTTAAACGCGGTAGAGTCGCGGAGAGTCGAGGAATTTGATTGCGTCTACGAATATTTTATGAATAATTTATGAAGCTTTGCGTACTCCAGGTGTTCGTCCGACAGTAACACGGAACTCGACACACGAGATGTTTTTTCCGAAAATATTTGCGTCGTTGATTGGAAAATTTCTCTTAGTACAGGCGAAGTGTAATTACGTCAATTCGATACAGTCTCCCCGCTACATTGCTCAGCTCAATTTTTCGGTTGAATTACCGTGAATTTCCGTGAATTGTATTATAAAACGATCATCGGATTTTCCTCTAATTAGATTTACAGCAGAATTATATACATCAGAGTTGCTCTTGTTCTCTTTTAAATATATTAAATAGCCAATATCTTTCGACGTAAATGGTAATCGACAGAATCTTTTTCGCTCGTCAAATCTATCGATTCGTCACGCGGTGCAAAGTCAAAACTGTTGCTGCCCGTTATATCCGTATCCCAACAAACACGGTTCTTTCTCCATTTCTCGCTCTGTGCGCCGAATCATCCTCGTGTCGAGACAGATGTAACCGCGTCCCAGTTTGTCGTCGTCAGTATAACACGGTTTTACGGGCTGTGTAAAGGTCCCTCCGTGCCGTGTGTGAGCTTCTCTCTGCATGTCCATCGGCGGTGCGCTGTGACAGGTGTCTCGTAAGGGAGACGCGGAGCCTCAGTTGCAGTCGGCAATTGCGCCGCTGGCTTTCCCAGAACAGCCTTGAACTTGAAAGCGCGCCCGCGAGACGCCGCGCTGGAGCGAAAGCGCCTTTGGCCGCTCGCTTTTATTGCGTCGTGCTTGACATTAATTAAACGGCGACGAGATCGCGTTTGTTCGGGGGCTCGGATCAAATTGACTAAGGACGCGTAGAGTTTGTCAACGACCGGAATCCGCGGTATGCGAGGTGACCTAATGTAGGTGGAAGTCGCGATACGTTTCCGCGGAGACTAAGTTTGCTGCAGCGCGTTGTTTGATGTTAAATGAAATTACATTATTTATGTTAGAGAAGCTCTAGATGTTATTACTATGATAGGTACTTGCATTTGACGTGACAGGTAAATTATAATTAGTAATTATTCTCGTTATATTAACACATTTAATTTATTTCATTTCTCCAGGAATTGAACGCAAATATTATCTGTACAAATTCACGCGAACGACAGTGAAATTTATATGGGTCGCAATATGTATCACGAGTTACACGGATTTTTACTTTAAATTTTGTTGACATATTTTCGATTTACATGTACGTAATATAAACTTGATATGCATTATTAATCAACACATAGTTTATATTGATCTACCGAGCCAGGATATGATAACTGAGAATATATGGATGTATCGTTTGTATTGGCTTGCGGCGATGATGCTTCGACCGCAACTGATTATTGCAGCCCAGATAGGCATTCCGAGCGATGAATAATTGGAAGCGATCTTAATTGTACCTATATACAGCTTTCCAATCGCACGTTTTCTTACTGTTCGATATTGATCGTTGTATTTATTTAAAAAATAACAAAAAATTAGAATTTATTGTTTTTCTTCTATTTTCTTCCAATATATATATTTTTATATGCATTCAATTTTTACCACGTACTTGTATCAAGAAAAAGAAAGAGGTCATTCAAAAAAATTGTGTCAAGAACATTTTCTATGCGAAGCGAATCGCGTTATGCATTTGCGCTGTAAATTTGAACAGGTCGGACAGCCTAAACAAGGACTAACAACGGGCGAACATGCCTAGTCATCAAGAATATCCAAATTTAACTTTGACCGCAAATAGTAACGACCATTAGAGTTACCGTACGTTGTCGGGAATTTGCTTGAGCACAGGGACCGAGCGTGTACTTTTAATGACATTAAGGCGAGATCGTGTTTGCCCCGCGAGAGATAATAGAGTAACGCACGCGTTACATTCGCGTAATGCATTTCATCCCTTTTCACATTGTGTAATACAGACAATTGGGCGAAAGAAGGATCAGACTGCGTTAAAATTTGAAATCTCATCATGACGGAATTGCATAATATACGTTTTCTCAACACAATACTGTCTCTCTCTCTCTCATACATTTTAATTTACTTACTTGATTTTCGTCTCAAAGTCTGTGAAAAGTTCGTCAATTTTTTTATCAAGAGTTAACAATTATTCGTTAGAAATTTAAACTTAAATTTACTTTAATTTTCGCTGAAGAGAGAGAGAGAGAGAGAGGGGGGGGGGAAGTCAATTTCATATCCGTTAAAATACGTCAATGGGGGATTATCGTATCTCTCGTGGGATCCTCTCTAGGGTCGAACGGTAATTTCTACCCTCTGTCACGAGTATGAAACTAATTGCTCGACATCTATAATAACTGTAGTTATAAATTTCTCTATAATATATTCGTGTGAAATTTAGAACAGTCTCGCAGGCAGATAAAACGGAAAATTATGCGTGCATGCGAAAACGCAGGCTATCGTATTATCGTTTTATCTGCAAATCGAAAGATTTAAGTCACGTCCGTATAAAAAAATGGCAGAAGTGAAGCTTGTGGGAACAATGGGGAATCAGAAACGAGGCCGCGCAAACATAGCGAGTATCGACCGTCGCGTAGGACACCCCTTCGACCTACACGAGGTGCCAACGAGGTAGATCGATCACGGTGGAGATATTCCAAGATGTGTTCGATATATATTTTACGAACGTTGAAAATTATCCCCTTACTTGTCATTATCACGATTTGCAAAACTTATTTACTATTATTAATACTTGTATAGAGCAAAAAATTCTATTAACATTCCGTAAAAAAAGTATCGATTATTATCGGTACTCGCACGTGAAGTACTGATCATTATCGATACTTACACAGAAAGAATCAATTATTTTCATCAATATACGAGAAATACTGATTGCCACTTGCGTGCAAAAAATGTATTCATTATTATCTGTGTAGATACTGATTAAAGTATTTGTTTAAAAAAATATTCGTTTCAACGCAATCGCGATCGGCTGAGCGAGATGTGTGCGCATCATTGATGCACACTATGCAATTTGTTCAGTGCGCGCATCATACACGAAATGTCATACGCAAGCCCTTTGCTAGTGACGCTCGTATAGGCGATTGATGCATTATGCAAATACACAAGGACCACGCCGGATACCTTGTCGTCCGGTAAGGTCTCTGCTATGCGTCCATCCAATAATACAGGACTCGATCATGTACCTCATCTCACTTCGCATAAGTTATCATCTGCAATCGATCGGACGTGATAGGCAGATCGATACGGCCGCGGTAATAGCCGCGTGTAAACCGTTGGAATTGAACGTTTCGAAAACGTGAATACGCATCTGCTCCCCGTTGATTGTATTTTTGATTAATGAAACCATTGTAGTCTCCACCGAGGAGAATGGTTCAACGAGGTGACATTGAGAAATGGATAGTTCCAAGCGCGTAACAAAGTGATCTCCGCGGAATGATTTCTACAAGCGGACGATGTTTTATCTTGCGGGAATACACGGGTAGATACGAGAAGAAGAGTGTTGAATTTTCTTGTCGATGTTCCACTTCCAAGTTAATGACTGCTCCTTACGACCAACTCCGGCAGCGCAATTGCCAGATGCGTACCGGCGATTATCAGCTGGTAACATTTTCTTCGTGAGAAGCGGCATATAAAAAATTACATCCATGTCTCGTATTCGTATTACATCACTTTTAATAAGAAACTCGATCGAGAATATAAATCAGCTACTTAATACCGCGTTGATGAATTCCATTTCGCGGGATATGAAGGTGTCTGCTTTCCGCGTGCTCTGTAATGGATAGGTAATAAACATCCGGTGTTGGCGCTTGGAGCATATGACGGATGTAACGGCAGAACATCTTAAATTCTGCGGAAATATAGTTTACGGTCCATGCCGTAGTAAAAGCCATGCCTTGTGCTCCGGCTGTTTTGCCGGAGACAGATACGCTTGAATTAATTGCACGATTCTGGCCTAGTTCGGTGGCGAAAATCGTTCATAGTTTGCACGGTGTTGGAAACCAGGATATAGCTTGCTTGTCGAATCATAAGTTTAGTTCGTACAGATGTAACTCTGGACTCTGCAAACACGACATCTTTGCGATGTCGTATATATGTATATTTAGAAGGTTACATCTCCATCGCCTTGAATGTTAGTAGGGGTAGTTTGATGGAGTTGGAGTTGAATTACAGTAACTGTATAGGTAACAACATGAATCTATATTATATCCGCTATATAAATATATGACTTTATCAATAAATCAAATTTTTCTTAATTAAAATTGGTAGATAAATAATATTTTTATTCATAACAAAATAAAATTTTATAGAAATAAAAAGAAAATAAAAATTGGCTTGATTTTAAAAATCTAAATTAGAATTGAAAACAACTTGAATAATAAAGTTTTAGAGTCGATATTATTAATATTTGTGGATAGTATTATAAGAAAAATTTTTTCAAAATCTGTATTTACAATGTACGTAAAATGTTTAATTTAGATAAATGTACATATTAGTACAATCAGTTACAGAAAAAATAATATCTGACAAATAATAATCTACGCTGTTTGCCTGTTTGCTTAAACCGCGATACTATCACTGCATTCTGTATATAGCAAATAGTTTACGCGTGATTGTGTACCGTTCCTGAAAAATAACACAACAACTCGCGATAGCAATCGGTTGCCACGAATTTTACGACCGCGTACGCGGCGTAATTTCGAGTGTGCCGTTTCGAGTTTAACGTCAAATAGTGGACGCATGCGTTGAAAATAACTCCGCGTGATTTACAGTCGACTCGCTCGCAATGCACCGTTACGGTGTACAATTATTCGCGTAATTATCGCGTCCACGTGCGGCGCGTGAAAGGCCCGAGCTCTCGCGTAGGGCACGTATATTATAATCTGGTGTCCCGGGGGCTTTCGTTGAGATGATCCGAAGGGCTTTCGGAAGACGAGATACGAAAAGAGGCGACGAGTAGCCACCTTGGCCAAGGTGCTTAGCGCGGCCCCGCACTTTGGCTAGGGTGCATGTTACCGAGGGCGGGCGAGAGGGAGATTAAGGGAGGTTGGTCATGACGTCACCCAGTTGCAATCATCTGGGTCAGGACGGAGTCTGACCTACTTGGGTGCCGCCCCCGACAGACTCCACGTGCATACGTACGCAACCTTTGCATGCCACGCGGATGTTTTTTTTCCCCGCGATCGTCTATCGGTGCGTCCGGAATTTCCTGATCTTGTTTGCAGCCGCAAAATTCCCTCGGTAATTCCATAACAGATGTATTGCGGACGGATTGTGCATTCATGGAAAATAATTCAATAGCTCCGAAAACGTTTCCAAGTTTTATGTCACACTATTTCAACAGTCTTTCTTCTATCTCGATCGTTAAAAAGAAAAATGGATTAGTAAGTTACACGTGTAAGAACTTTAAATGCCTTTACAATAATTTGGAAATTATTATTCGATTTTCACGTCGATCTACGAAAAGTAGAAGCGACTTTTTGGGATGCTTGCGAAAAATTCAAGGGTACGTTACGTCGCGCCAGAAACATAAATTGTTCTTCGTGTTAGAAAAAGAGAGTGGAAGTGATATTTCTGAATACGTGCCAAAATTTTAAACGACTCGTGCACTCCTTTGCGATCACGTCACGCTCTGCGGGACCATTGAGAGCAAAAGAGACTGTGTCATGTCGTCGTCGATTCATCGATCTCGTGCTATAATACGACAGCGTAATCTCATCGTGGCAGCGCCGCCAGCAATTCAGTCGAGTTTCATAATAGCACAAGCATCGATTTGCCCTCACGCTGCGCCACGCTTTGATGTTATCCCGTGAGAGACACAAATTATTTTTCCGTCCCGCGTGTAGTATTTTTTCTTTTTCTTTTTCTGTTTTTCTCTTTGATTGAACGCGCCACCGTCCTTATTGCACGTTCTTTTACGCGGCGTAACCATTTATTAGAAAAATTCACATTCAACAATTTGATCTCGTGTGACATTTAACACTTCTCTAACGTCGTAATTAATGAGCAGTGGTAATTGCTATAACATTTTATCCTTCTAATAAATTAATATATATAAATTTACAGATTGTCGCAATAAATTATAAACATTTGTAAATCCAGAATATATTTTAAGAAATCTAATTAGACCCTCCTCACATGATAACGTTTGACAAATGTGTTGCAAAATATTTGATTTCGCCACACCCCGCGCCATTAATGTATTAAAACACGGTGATCACTGGAGCGTCCGACTCTCTCTCTCTCTCTCTTTCTCTCTCTCTCTCTCTCTCTCTCCTAGTTATATATTAAAGTGCAATTGAAGAGCGGAATCGATCGCTTGTCGGGAAAACATTAACGCCTTCTCTTTCTAATCTTTTGTACAGAATATAGGATAACACACCAGAAACGTCTTTCCTCAGGCATAAAACTCGCGAGCTCAAGTGTTATCAGTATTCAAAGTGTTACCATCGTCGGGGAGAATTGTCTCTCTTTTATTCCTCGCGATAAAGTCACTATCGCGCTTCACTTTCGCACTCTTTGCTTACGCTCGGAATAATCCGACCTTTACACAAAGAGAGTTGTCTGCGCGATTTCCCGACGACTCAGGAAACACCTTGAAGCTCCTCCCTTGAAGCATCTCGCACCACGGGATGCTCGCAAAGGTCACGGTTGCGACCGTCCGAGAAACTGTATGAAGACTGAAGGTGTTTCCAGAAGTTTCCCACTGCTGGCTGCCGCGCGTTAAGAATTTAATGAGTTGCATCGGCTCTGCGTGATTACTATCCGGCTAATTAAAAACTCGGAAAGCTCCCGCGGATTTTACTTTCGTCGTAATTTCCCGTCCACACAGTGCTTCTTCCGCGAAAGTAGTACTTTCAATGGTTTTATCCGGCGCCACTGAATCCTCGACCAGCTGAGGAGACCGTACTGTATCGATAGTACTTAATGGAAATACGGCGTGGTAATGAATAAGCATGCACGGTTGACCGCATCCCTTACGAGGGATAATCCATCCCGCCGAATGTCCGCTGCGACTATGTATCTTGTGGAATTATCGCGATTTATTAAACACTTTCGTGTTACATTAAGTTACTGCTCGCACGAGCGTGAGAGTACAGACTTTTCGCGAGTTTTTCCTCTAGATTTCTTCCATCCATTGTTCTGTTTTGCTATTTCTCTTTCCATAGAGAAGTTCCGTTTCGTTTGCACAATTGTGAGAATTTATTACGCGGATGAGGGGCTATGCCAGTGGTATGTAATAAAAGAGTTGAACGGCTTCTCTTTCAGTGAAAATAAAGCGTCTGTCTCGCTACTAGTTTGCATTAATCTCAAGCATGTACCGAGACTCTTATATTCTTCTAACTTTATTTTCATCGGAAATTCTTGTGAATAAAAGGTGAAAGAAAATTGATAAATTTCTTAATTATTTTATATAGTATTATTTCTGCAATAAATGAAATTCAAATTTTTTTTTAGTTGAAATTTTGATATGTGAAAGGTTAGCATTTTTTACGTGCATTTAATGTTGAAATGTAATATTAATTTGTATGTATTGCATTCTATTTGGCAACACCGAATAATTGATTTTACTTTGAAAATTATCAGTAAATGGGGCTTAAATGAACATGTGCACATCTAAAGCTACTTATCCGTAGAAGATTAAGCACTTTGAGGGTATTCTACTCAAATATATATCCTCGGAATTGGCAAGCGCAAAGTAGCGAATGAAACTTTACTTTTATCGATTCCGAGAATCCATTTATTTGATAAGAATCACATTGTTTGAACACATAGATATCGATAGATCTTCATTATTACATTTAAGTTTAGATATCATAGTTCAGTAATTATTCGATACATGTTAATCTATAATTAGATGGGAACATTTGGTAATTTAAGCAGTTTATAAACCGCTTATAATAGCAGAGACTTTGTGGTATATTTGTTAGAAACAAACAGAATTTTGTGGTAAATGATTATTAATTTCGATGAAACAAATCTTGTAAATAAAACAAAATTTGCTTTATTCAACAGTTTTCGTCTGTAAATATTTAATAAATAAAATTATAACATAGAAATATTTAATAAATAAAATTATAACATAGAAAAAGTAGTAAATTACTTTGTTACATTATAATTGCTTACTCACTCAAAAAATATCAGAATTTTCACAGAATTTATGATCTTTGTTAAATATCATATATACATATATAATTTTAAGAACTGTAATAGTATTTAGAAAAAGTCAGCCCTTGTATTTAATAGAAATTGCATTTTTATATTTTTCTGGTCATAATTTTAATTCACGTAGTTCTTTTTTAATTTTCTTTTTTCTTCAACCGCACACTCCAAACCATACTTGTATTTTTGCAAATCCGAGATTAACCTTTAGCATTGTAATCTTCAAATAAAGCTGTTTAATGTACAATGGACCAACGATTTACGTTTCCACGAACGCGTTTCCACGAATGAGTATTCGCGAGAAACATCTAACGGTTGATTACTAACTAAATATAAATTATTGCGTATGTTTTATTATGGCAGCGTATAAATAAAATTTTTATAACATTTCTTATTTGCGTTTATAAAAAAACATTCAATAATCCGAAAGCTTAGGATTCGAGTCGGCGTGATCAACTTCATAGAGAAATAAAATTTGAGGGAGCTGAAATGAGTTATGTAACTGCAGACTGAATGAAACTTTCATTGCAAATTGTGATGAAAAATGATTTTTTGGTAAACTGACCTTTTCATATCAAGCTTATAAAGCTTGCGAAATACTGAATGTGTTTCGTCGCTGATCTACGGGAATAGAGCTTATTAAGAGAGTTTGGAGTCAGTTGTGAACTGGAGACACAATATCCGTGATAACTCGTGCTTACACTAGACATTGAGATATGCAGAAAATCTCAAAATTTCAATATGAAACATACTTTTTAAAATATTTCAAATTGCTATCGTAACTTATAATTTTTCTTAACCAAAGATTATTTGAAGTTAAAAGATTTAACCTCTATCAAGTTACCCCCCCCCCCACCATCGCAAAAAAATCCGCACCTATAAAAAAATTTAATACTATTTAGTTGCTAATTAGTTACCCTAATCCCGATTTTGTTGCTCAAACCGTTTAGCAGCAAATAATAGCTTATTGCCAAGCTAGCCC
>VBVQ01001953.1:0-19839 GCA_011636635.1 Tetramorium simillimum | reverse complement strand
GTAATATTAGAGCGAATTATCTTAGCACAATTATTACTGAATACATTTCAGAAATTAATTTTGTAATTATTGTAAAAATCATTTCAGCATAAAATTGTACAATTACTATTCAAGTAATAGTAAGAATTTTTTTTATTCTTTAAGTAATTTTGCTTCATAATTTTCTCAATATTTAGAACTTATAATTATAAAATTCTTTTTCAGCAAAAAATATGCGTTTTGCAGAATCATCTTATGACAATTATTGCGAAATGTTGTGAATGGGAAGAAGCAATAATTGTGCATTTATTACAAAAGTTTCCTATTTGGGTAACTGAGTTATTCACAAACCCAATCACTCTTTCTTACAATTAAAATGTTCAATATTAACAAAGTTAATATATTCTTATACTATAATTTATATTATTAATATTTTAGAAAGGCTATTGTACTTGTGAGATGGAACGCAAGATTGTGTAGGTGTGGAGGTGGGCACGGTGACCGACAACGGTGGCCACAGGTTGATATTCGTTCCCGTTTGCACCACGGTTGATTGATCGAGACTCATGCTGGTGACAGTGGTCGTGAGATTCGCCGGACCCGCCGTGCTTGTCCTCGAGACTTTATCGTGCTTCGATATCTATTTTATGTTATTTATATTATTTAGATATAAATTTTATTTAATATGCATTTTGTATATATCTATTATATTATATCCGCTTTTGCATTTATATATTTATTTATAACACGTCTTCAGCATTAGAACCGGAAATTAAAGTCTATACATTCCACGCCACAAAAATAAAATTATTCAGACAATAACATTTGCCCGAATAAATTAACTTCCTAAAACACACCTTGAAACTATCACCCTCCCAGCTGTGACTGCCGCTTCTCTTCACCCCGTGACCCTGATTGACGTAATGAGTGCCCTGGTCAGTGCCATTGACCTTGTCCGTCTTGATGCGCGAATCCTTCAGCTTGTCGCTGTTCTTGATGCTGGAGCGTAGCTCCCGGTGCTTCTGCATCATCAGCTTCTCCATGTCCTCATTGTGGCGATTCAGCAACGACTCCGTCAGCGTGGGCGGCTTGAAGCTCTCCGTCGCGGTGGTGTTGCTGTTGCTGGCGGTGTTGGACGTGTCACCCCGGCTCGCCGAACTCGCCTGATTGTTGGAACCACTGCTCAGATTCTCCGCGCTACCGCTGCCACTTGCCCCGCTGCCGTTTATCGGCGACATGCACTTCCGCGCTGAAAGCACGACGAAAATTTGTTTCCATGAAATATACGTTTTAGCTAATTCAACGCAAAACACAATGAAGGATTTCTCTCTCCTGGATGAGATCGCGACGTAGAGAATATTTAAATTTTCTTGAATGTAACAAATTCAAAGTTCTTTTTAAAGAGGAAACAGAATATTCATGTATGAAAAGTACGAACTTTTGAGAAGAAAAGAATAATGCTTACCTTCGTCGTTGCTGGAATTAACGTTCTCCTCGTCGCTGCCGTACATGGTCGCGACCGGCGGCTTGCTCTTGAAGAAGCGCTCGATGTTCTCGTTGTAGTTGAGCTGGTTGTAGCTCGGCGGCGTCTCCGTGGAAGACTTGCTGTCGTAGTACTCGTGGTGGGGCGAGATCTCACCGAGCATCACGCTGTCGTGTTCCTGTAACAAGGGATTGCGTGATCCCTTCACAAGTATATTGTAGAGACTTAGAATGAGTTGTCACTGAGGTTCGGTATGCAATTTAGTGCCGTTACCAGTGCCGTGGTCAGTAGTGTTTTGGGCGCACTTGCGGTTCTTTTTTTTTTTGTTTTTTTTTGTTTTTCTTTTTACATGAGCGGTGAGTGCGCCGGTCAGCCATGGCGGAGAGATCAGTCTCGGTTAGACAGATAATATATCGCTAGAAGCTGTGAAAGACGCCTCATTTTCACCTACTAAACCACCTACCGACCGTCCATTCGCAAGCTTGCGGTAAGCGCGGATAATACAGTGTGTTATTTACAGCGAGGAGTCGAGATCGATCGAAGTCATGCGAGCACCTCACCATGCGTATCGCAATTGTCCTTCGTTGCGTCGGATCCTACCTTCTCCTCACACCTAGATCCCAGCCGCGATCGATTGAAACCGGTAGAATCGCGACGAGTTCAATTTTCCGTACTGCAGAGGACAGTAGGACTTTACAATTTTTGCGTGCCTCTACGAAATCTGAAGTATCTGGAGTGAAATTATACCGCCTTGAACTTCCGTTCTCTATTCCATTCGTATAACCATTCTTTCCTCCTTCGCGCATCATCACCATCGTCCCTCTCGTGTTTTACCTCTTACTTCGACTCTTTGAATACTGAATATTGTTTTAAATATATTAGTAATAACAAAAGGAACATATATATTAAAACACGGAAAAAAAAATGGTTTTGTTGAGTCAGCAAGGCTATAGCTTGCTATGTAAACTTAATATTTGCAACTAAGCAGATTAGTTGGTGTAGCAAACAAATTATGTTTGAAAACAAATTATTAGTATGCTCATAGAACATGGAATAGAGCCTGTTAATATACTAAATTTTTTTTATACGATAGCAAAGATACATGTTACCTCAACAAATAAATTTTGTTAGAAATCCAAATTATACTTTTGATTAATTTTGGCAGCAAATTACCTTTGCTATTCAACAAACCAACAAATCTGCCGTGCTACAGACCTAATTTATGTCAGAAGTATTCATTTTATGAAGCTTTGGCAATTAGCGAATATAACACAGAAAATTAGTTGTCCACATATTACAGCTGTAAATTTGTTGAATTAGCATAATATTTAGTTGTTATAGCAAAACTCTTCTTTCCGTGAAAATCAATACTAGAAAAAGCGAGATTAGCTGACTACGTGATCTAACATCTTCCACGTACCGTTGCGAAGTAAAACGTGGTGATTGCTGTTATTTCTATACACATACACACACACACACACACACACACACACACACACACATACACACTTACACACAGGTAAGTATTTCTACTGTCTAGTAGATAGATATAGCGTTTTTAAACGTAGCATACCAGAGCGGAGCGCATCATAGCGTAAGTGGTAATTAGCGTAAGAGTGTTTCGGCGATACTAAAACGTAGCTAATAGTCACCGAAAAGCTCCTGAGTTCGTCCGCCGCGAGCAGTCCGTCCTTGCCGACCCCGGGCGCCTTCGTCTCCTGTAGCAGACTTTCCATGAAGGATGCTAGATCCTTACATCGCTTTGGCACGTCGAGCTCAGTTATATCTGACGTTCTCTGGATGTTCTGCGCACACGTGCGATAGAAAAAAAAGAGAACAAGTTGGCGGATGAGCTGGCTTATCTCTGCCTCGCGGTGAGAGAGTCCCGATTTGATTTTCACTTTGTCACACGGTGTTACGCCTCGTCTGCGTTTTCTCACATACGTACATGAGCTACGATTAACTACCTCTTTGGAATTTGCAGGGCGATATTAAGCGAGTCCTTTCGCTATTAATGACAATTACGGTTGCGTCTGGAGGGAGCCGAGCTTGATAACAGCTTGACTGTGCAATGGCCCGACCTCTTTAATTTCAAAATTATTGCGACTGCACGTCTCGTTTTTAAGGGTTTACAATCTTAGGGGGATACTTTGAGTCTCAAGCAAGGGGATCGCGCGAATCGCACATACGGAGGGGTAATATTGCGTGAGACATGGTCGCCTTCGTCGGTGATCGTACCTCGTCGAGAAGCGCCCGTATCTCGCCCTGGATGATCTTAGCCTCCTTCAGCACTTCTTCGCTGATGCTGGCCAAGTAGCCGCCCTCAGGATCGCGCGACACGCGGAAGATGTCCGGGTCCATCGGCCCCTTGAGCACCCGATGCTGACCTACGACAAACTCTAGTTTTTTCGTCCAGGGATTGATAAAGGACGACCACTCGGTCTCGAGGACGACACAGCCCCCGTTCTGCACGGCGAATCTGTACGGCTTCGACCTGAAGGAGGAGCCTTCGAGCCTGATCACCTGTTCAACGACATTTCGTGAGAAGTTACATGGATAATTTTTACATGGCTGTGACATGAAGAGAATTATCTGAACGCTCTCATTCATCCTCTCCCATTCTCTCTCTTTCTCTCTTTCTCTCTGTCTTTCTCCCCTGACAGCCAAACCTGAAAAGACAGATTATGCGCAGAGACTGCTGCCAGGATCTGAATGACAACCAGAAAGACAACAGATTTCAAACAGACTCTGTAATATCTGGTAATGTTAGAAAATTGCTGTCAGAAATTTGACAGGACCTGTTGACATCTTGTATCAGCACACTGACAGAAATCATGCAGATCCTACTGCCAGGAAAGCAGATCTAATGCCAGAAAAGCAACAGATTTCAAACAGACTCTTTAATATCTGATAATGAAATCTGTTGCCAGAAATCTGACAGAACCTGTGAATTGTCAGATCCTGTCAACAGGATCTGCTCGATTTCTGCTGTCAGTCTGTTGACATAGGATGTCAACAAGTTCTGTCAACAAAGTATTAGCAGAATGGAACCTCAGGTGAGCTCATTGTCAGTCTGCTAGCATTTTGATCAAATCTGTTGCCAGCCTGCTAACATTCTGCCAACATTTTGCTGACAGGGTCTCTTTCAAGCTCACTCGCTCTCTTGTCTTTCTCTTATCAAGCGTGCACGCGATCGGAACCTAAATTTCTTTCTCTCTCTCTTGTTTTTTTTTTGTTGGGCTCATGCTCACAGTCTCATAGATGTCTTTGATGAAAGGTAGATCCTCGGGATGGTAGAAGTCAAACAGCGAACGGCCAACCATATCCTGTGGTAGATAGCCGAAGTATTGGACTACGTCGGGATCGACATGGGACAGGTGGCACGTCGCGGTGTGGCGGGTCGTGAATACCGAAGATATTATTGTTTCTTCTGGCGCTGCGGATAACGACAAAGTCGAGGGTCATTCTCTCTTGTCGCGGGTCACTACCTTAATGAGCGAGATTTCTATCCGGTTATCGCAATGGTTAGGCGCCAACAAGCCGGCGGCAAGGCGCAGAAGAAATTTGCTAATTAATTAGTTTTTTGGCACGGTTAAAACGAAACCCATGCACGAGAAGCTGGTCGATGATGTTCAGAACGTTCTAAAGCTAAGCAACCCCGCAATAAATTTTCGTATTGATTATGGGCATCTTCGAAACTTCCTTTTGCGACACCTTCTTTATTACACTGTTCAACAAAAAATGACTTTTTTTCGAATACAGAAACGAGAACAGGCATTTCCCGTAGTTTTTAGACGCTGAATATGTATCTGTTTGTCAAATTACTCTATCACGTCACAATTTTGAGAAATTTGCAATTAAAGTTTCAAAAATGGATTATTTTTAAGTACTTTGTCATGTTATATCTACGATATGTGACGTGATAAAGAAGTTTCTTTGTAATCAAAATTAAGTATGTTGTTAGGACTTTTAGCCCTCAAAAGGAATTTTTAATGTCAACTATGATTAATAAAATATTCATGGTTAAATATGGGGTCTATTGCGGAAAAATTGTGAATTAAGTCATTGATAATTTACCAAATAGTTTTCAACTATATTTATATAAAGTTAACGCCTTCTTAGGACACTGAATACGAATTCAATGTTAACATTGACAAATTCAAAATAGTGGATTCAATATAGCGAATGTCAAAACTTAAAAAATTGAATCATTCAACCACCTAGCAACAAGGCGCAAATTAAAAAATTGCATCACTCAAGCACCAAGCGTTCCTCACTTATACATGTACTATTTAAATGATTTAGAACAGAAATATACATATATTTTACCATTTTTTTCAGATCCAATTGTAATTTTTATAATTTCTATACTGGTCCATATTTAATCATAAATACTTCATTAACTATAGCCAACACTAAAAATTCTTTTTAAGGGCTAAAAGTCCTAACGACATACCTAATTTTGATTGGAAGAAAACTTCTCTAGCACCTCACATATCGTAGTTATAACATGACAAAGTACGTAAAAATAACCCATTTTTACAAACTTAATTGTAAATTTCTCAAAATTGTAACGTGATGGAACAATTTGACAAACGGATTCGTATTCAGCGTCTAAAAAACTACGGAAAATGCCTATTTTCGTTTCTGTGTTTTTTTTTTGTTGAACAGTGTTATATTATAAGATGTTGTCTCAAAAAAAAAAAACTTGACCGTTTGCACTGGAATAAAATATATATATTATATAATAAATAAATAAATAATATAATCGAGACATCGTTGTCCAATTTTGTAAAGTAAGTGAAAAACAAAAATGGTGAGTTGAGACTGAAATTCCAAAGCTTACCTTCAATAAAAGAATTAAATTCTTTTGAACAATACAGTCTATCAACGCAAATAAAAATTAATTCGATAACAAAGCTCGTGCAGAGAATGCACGCACTGCGATAGAAGGTAAAAGCTTTCCATGCGCTGACGAAAAGCGAAGCGAGCGAATCATTGCCGTGAAAGATGACGAGTGCGGTCTGATAACGTGAGATAGCGAGCGTTCGTAACAGTGGTCTCCAAACTGAACGAAAAAACGGGGAACCGATTGGAAAGAATGATGAGGAAATGGCAGAGCGACAATAAAATACGGAGGAGATGCGAACGGTATGTCAACGTATATATATCGTCACGAGCCGCCGCGCGGGCGACTTTGAGAAATTGGAAGTGAGTTACCTTCGTTTCAGACGTTTTCCATGGAAACCACCGACTCACTGTGAGTATCGTCAACGAGGTCGGACCAACGACAAGGCTCGATCATCGCGAAGCTGATTAAGCGTTCTTGCGCATTATGGACACAGGATGTATCTTGAGAATGGACAAATTAAGGGTGAGATAGGAAACAGAATTACTGCGTTAAAATACCCCTGCGATTCTTTTCCGCATTTCCCGTATACATCCTGTAAATCCGAGTCACTTCAACGGAGATGCTCGTTCACTTGACGCGTTTATTTCACGTCGGAGATACGTTCCAAGCGATTGTTATATTTGCAAGCGAGGAATGTGATTTAGTGGCTGATGATTTAGTGGAAAGAATATTGCGAGAAATTTTCCTCGAAGTAACTCGACTTCGAATCGACGGTGGTCGCAGAATCTTTTTTCGGATCACCACCGTCTCACCGCGATCCGCATTGGTGATCATTGCGCTAAGTCACTTGTTCGCCGCCAACTTTCTGCGACAATCAAGCTGACTGTTTTGTAATTATCGAGTCCTCTCGCCGGTCAGACCTCGTCGAAGACCTTGGACCATGCTACCTTTGTATGCGGAATGGACGGGTTGAGCGGTAACTACGAGGAACATAGCTCGGTTGCTGGGCTGTTGCTCGGCCGTGTGGTCCCGGAAGTCCCGAAACGACAAGGTCAGGTGAAACGGCAGGTACAGGTTCGACCTGGCGTCCGCGCGATATCCGTTCGGCACGTTGCACCTGGTGAACCTTCGCAGACCGCAGAACAGACTCGCTTGTCTGCCATTGATGCCTAAATAGAGACAGTATCCGACTTGATACCATCCAGACGTTACAGAATGACGACATCAATTGTAAATTAAAAGTCTTAAAAACGACATCAATTGTAAATTAAAAGTCTTAAAAACGAGATCGAAAGTTTAAAATTTAGCCGTTCAAAATGTACAAATGATACTCATATACGACTATTCTGTAGAAAAGAGTGTAGAGGAAAGTCACCAATACCGGCACACCAATTTGTTTTTTAACAATATTTCTTAAACAAAAGCTAAAAATAAAAGTTTGATAGCAGAAATACAAACTAGAAAGTATCTTCTATCAAATGGTATAGTAGTCATTCTAGTACTATTTCGTATTTTGTACATAATTAATATTTTCGCAACACATGTCAAAAAGAATATCTGAGAAATTGGGCTGCAAAACTGGAACGCGTATTTAAAGTTACAATAAGTGAGGTAGAAGTTGCCAACTTTGATGATATTATCAGATCTATATTTTTACACTATACCTTTTATTCTCACTGAGAAATGTATCATTGTACAGTGATTTTAAATCGCATTATGAAAAAAAAGAATAACATCAATTTTTTCAAAGGGGTGTTTTACTCTTAAACATGCAGTTGGGCACGTATAAAAAAAACGTGCCCCTTATTTTGAGCTAAAAAAACATATTAAAAGCTCATCAAAATCAGAAGGGGACATCTACGTGGGTTTCCTTGTCAGTTCGTTAGGAATCATTTTTACATACCCTTAGATCGTTCCTCCTGCGGCGAGGCGATGCCACTGGTGATCTGATCAGCCAGGGTGGTCTTGTCCTTCGGATGCACGTAATCGATGAAAGACCGGCCGATCCAAGCATCCTTGAGATAGCCGAGGGCGGTGCATATCGATGGGGTTGTGTATAGCACGAGACCGTCGTGCATTGAAATTACCGCGCAAAATCCCTCCTACAGAATGTTTGGTAGACTAAAAAACTGATCGACGTAACATGCTGACATTAACGGTCTTAACATGAATGATAACATGATGCGGGATCCTTTTTTCGTTCTCCACGTAACAAAAAAAAAGACAAGTGTTAAAATAAAATATAATAATATAAAATATTAGTAACGCTAAAAGCAACGAAAAATTGATGAACTTTTAATTACTAAAAATCGTCACAAAACGTTTGAGAGACGAAGTTCAATCTATCACTTGAAGACTTCACACACCGAATTTAATTGCCAGTATTCCCATCGCATGCGGGGACTGTATTAAAGGATTAATTAATTGTTGGAGAAACATCAGTAGAGGAAGAGATACTGATGGTGTCTGTAATTACGCTAATTTACATGTTACCTCCTGTTCTCTTATCTATGTTACGTCGGCGACATGTAACAGTTTCTCCACAATTTTTTTGGCGTGAAAGTACATAATCTTTTAATTTTTGTTAAATTTGTTCAGTTCTATGAACTTCTTTGAGAATGTGTACGAAGAACAGGCTGACAAACATATTACTTTATAATTAGTTACTACAAAGTCTTTTGCACTTTGTTGGGTTTTTTTTCCTCCCCAAAGAGTACACGCCGATTTTGCGGAAAGTGCGAAAAACCGTAACCAAATCGCACAGAAAATACCGTAGCACTACAAACGATATTATTTGATTTACAATCCGAATAAACAAAAAGTTAGCAGTTAGTCATTAAATTACTTACGTGTAATTAATAATAAGAACAAGCAGTTAATATCGCATTAGATAAATATTAACGTTTGTGGAATATAATGGGAATGATTTAATTAATGCTTCGCCGGAACGGAAAATTCATTCGCATGTGCAAATAAAAACGCTTTTTAAAAAATACTGTAATTTTTATGCTTGTGTTTTTATAATTTATTTTTAAAATATATATGTATTTATAAGTTTTTGAAAATATATTATAAAGGAGGTTTTGTATATTAGCAAATCATAATTAATTATATCTATATAAAGTGTAATTTCACGCGACGGCAAAGCCTTAACGTTCAGTGACGAGTCACATAATCGCCGTTGCGATTTAGTTAAAAGACTTCCGAGATAAGCTGCTGTTGCGTTAATCGGTCTTTAGCCTCAGACATTCTCTTTTATGATGGTTAGAGGAAAGTCAGTAAATCTCGCTACTAACTTGGCATATAGCCAAGTCAGTAAATCTCGCAAGGAGTTTCGCCAATAGTTTTACGGAGTACTCCTGCGATTAGTTAACTTTCTCATGCAGACAGAGAAAAAGTCACCAATATCATGTACACCGAGAAGATGTACGAAGAAAGAAGAAAAAAGAAGAAAAATATCGCTTGACATTTTCATAAAAATTAGAATTTGAAAAATACGAACAAATTTAAAGAATACATCAAAAAAAGGATTTAAAGAATATATCAAGAAACCCGAATATTTCTCTCGATGTACTTCAATTTGCAGAATCGTAACTACACAGAGAGAAATGTTTCTTTGGATATAATAAATTTTATTAAAGTCAAAGAAATTTAATTATTGGAATAGGGTCAAACAAGCTAACGTTTGAACAAACAAATATGATTGTTCGAGTTTTAAACAACATATATGTTTACTTGAAACAAAATGTTGTTTGGAAGAATTTTAGTTTTTCGTGGACTGAAACTATTGTATAGCATTGTCAAACAATTTTGTTGGTTCTTGTAAAAAAAATTTATTTTATTTTAAAAATTTATTATGTTGTTTTGAATAATTTTGTTATTTCATGTAAATATTGTTATTATTTATTAAAACATTTTTTTATTTCATTGAAATAATTTTATTGTTTCACGTATATTTTATATATGTATATTTTGAAAATATTGTTTTTGAATAAGATATTATTTACACATCTCATTCTCAAGATCCAATTTTAATGTCGTTGGAAATGTAACTTTCAAAACCTAATTCACTTTATTAAGAAGTATACTTTAGGTTTACTTCTATATATTTCCAAATGAATTTTACTTACGAGGAAGTTTATGATGGTCTTATGCGACGCCCGGCGACGAATGGCGACTTTCGAATCACGCATCATTCAAAGAAATAAATTAATTGAAAGAAACAATGCATTTGTTTCAATCAAACGTATTTACAATATTATTTCAAATAATACTTATTTTTCCTTAAGGAAAATAATTTAGTGCAACGAAACAACTAAATTTTTATTCAATAAAATAATGTTTTGTATATTCAAATGTTTTTTTTTTTTTTAGTCAAACAAATATAATTCAAATAAACACATTTACTAAATCCAAAAGAAACATTTCTCTCTGTGCATATACCGCAACTGTGACGTTGAAAATGAGTTACAGGAAGTGGCGGATTACAAGGACTTATCCGTTGGGTCGCGAGCAAGCTTGCCTCTACGATCGCATGACGCGATTTTTGAGAGTCTCTGCCTCTTTCCATTCTTTTTGCTCTTTCGACAGGTGTATTTGCATGTGTTTTCTTTTATATCTCCCTCTACTACGTTTATCGATATATACTAACATTGGCCTGAGACGTAGAATCGTCCAGGGGAATCGTTCGTGAAGCAAGTCCTGCTTCTGGATCTGCGACGGTGTCGTCGTTGTGCTCGCCAGGATCCGTTGCATCCACCAATTCTACGGTGGTTACCTCTTCTTGCATTAAAGCATCAAAAGAAATTTTCGTTGTTATATATGACCCCACTGTCATTCGGGTTATCTGCCTGAGTGATATCGGGATAACGGTGATGGAAAGGAATAAGGAAAAGTTCACAAGTGGCATAGGATTTTTGAATTTAAATTTAAATTCTTCAAATTTACAATCGAGTAGTTTTTTTATATATTGCAGAGGATCTACTTGATACTCTAAATACTTGAAAAAGTAATTCAATTTTAGCTTGAATTGCACATTGGACAGTTTTTTTTCGCGATGAACAAAGATAGGAAGGACGCAGAAAAGGGTAGTCAGCGTTCCGTTAGTCCAAAATAACGTGGAAACAATCGCATTACGATTCATATAAATCATTCTTCACATAAAATCATGTCACGATGCCAGAGTAACGATACTCTCGCTAGAAAGTTCAATGCCATTTCTCGGTGATATGCTATATACCTCCGGCTATATCGTTGTTTTCCGGTGAAAGGCATTCACTGTGGTTTCTTCGCGAGCGCATGAGACGTACGGGCATATCGTGCGATAAGATGCCATCTAACAATAAGTGAAAGCGAAACTAATCGTACCGGCAATATATTGACAACATCAATGCTTTTATCGAATAAATTCACTTTTTGGGAAAAAAAAATGTATTTATGTGACTATAATGGATTTTTGTTGCCAAAATTTAATTATTATTACGTAACTTCCTTACTTTCGGGATTAATGTTCGTTTATCTTGCAGCATGATGTATTTCTCAATGAAAAGCAAAGCAGTATTAATAAAGGGCGATTAGATGTTTTTAACAGCACTATATTTAATTCCACGCTGATGAAAGGGTTAAATAAACGGCGACGTAAACGCTTACGTAAATATAGGGAATAACACGCGAGCGACAGGACGAAAGTGATTTCGTAACGCCCCTGCTGCATCTCGAATTAACGTACGCGCCAGGGTTGGCATTAACTCGTTAAAAATAATCGACCGGTACTTTTTAGTAACAGGAAGAGAGATAATTGCATAGATCTAGAGATAAAATTAAGACAAAAATGGAAAGGATAGTTTCGAATTGAATCCCTTATCGAAAAGTTTCACGGTTCTGATACATGATAAAAGGAATCTACATCGTAAGGGAAGTTCCGCGCGTTAAACGTGATTAAATATGTCCCGCAGCTTCGCTGCTCGCTTATTGATCTAACAGTTTCGCAATAGTTTACATAACGCGCACATGTTATTAAGAGACAAATCGCACGCGTGTGATGAAATTTTCAACTTAACAAAATATGTATTTTTCTCGGTTAAAAAAATCTATCCAAAAATTTTCATAAAATCTCGTAATTAATTTCTTCTCCAGCTTTACTTCGTTTATTTCAAAAATTTTTTTTCGCACAACCGTAAATACTCATATAAAGATAAATGAAATGGGTGAAATACTGAAGAAATGGAAGAAAGGGCGATAAAATGTAAATAGAGCAACAGGTGACGCTTGGCTGATTGTAAACCTATTAATGGAGGAATCGATAACTTCGGTAGACTACAAACGTGGATGTCACGTTGGATGGAAATTTTACATTCCACTCGAGTGAACTTCGCCCACACGTGTCGCGATTTTCTCCGATTGGCGACGACGGTGAAAGTGCCGAGGAAGGGATTGCTTTCAATGCGTGACGACGATACCTGCGTATCGCATGCGCTCGCGAAAGGTTTAACGTGACAACAACTTGTGGCACAACACGTGCCTTTTCTTCAAGGAAGACCTTCGGTCACCAGTTACGTCTCAACGCTCGAACCCGAAAAGTCTCCCATGGATTTTTAGCTACTTTTTACGCTGGGCAATTAAAAGAAATGTTATTTGTCACTTGCAGCAAATTGTTTACCGTTTTATATTAAATGCAGCTCTAGAATGTTAATGTAAATGTTCTAATCGTTTAACGCCTAGTTTGAATTTTTGGAGTATCTTACAGACTAGCACCTCTGCTCAGTTTCAACAGTAATCAGCTGCTTGACGAAGTGAATCATTATTTCAACGAGATTTCAACTGGCCGGACTAAGGGATAACTGTGAGGGGAACATTCCATGTCGAAGCCTTAGATAGAACGTTGTAAGGCGAAACCCGAAAAAGGTCGGGAAGAGTGCACGAAATCAGCTTATCGCGAAACAAACAGAAGAACGATAAGCTCTCGCAGCGATATCGATCTCGCAGTACATTTCATGTAGATTTAGTTCAACAAGTAGGTAGTAGTATAAATAGAAATACAGCGATCTCTTTGCTCTTCTTATATTACAATTTCTCTCTTACTTCCTATGGTCGCACAAAATATAATTTAAATTCATTCCACGCGCGAATGAACGATGTTGTAGATACATCAGTCAAAAAAAAGAAAAAAGAATCGTCAAATTTATTTCTATGTATTATCCGGAAGACTTTAGGCAAATAAAAATTTCCAATTAATAACAATTATTACAATAAAGTCAATTGTCTGTCCTGTAAACTGAAGAATTCATGCTCGATATTAGCATCTTTATATTTAAGTGAAAACCGAAAATTCTTTCAATTTATCCTGAATTCAAAGGTACTTGTATAGCTTTCTCGAGCGCTCTGTAATTCTCTGTAATTCTCAATGATACAAAAGCCAATGCACGTGCACTCGTTCCCGACTTTTATGCATCGTAACCAACCTGGTTTCTTGTCAAGTACGGCGTTCGCCGGCGCGACAGCGTTATACGACGCGACTTCCGGCAGCGCGTTCACTGTCTTCGGGCCGGTTTCCGCCTCGACGGCGTTAAGCACCGCCATCGTTTTCGACTTCTTCTTCTTGTGCTCCTTGTCCTTTTTTTTGCTGATCGGCTGCGGCAGCGCTTCATTGCTATATATATATATATATATATATAATATACGTAAAAATCATGAATCATCGCACAATCCTTCACTCTATCTTCAAATCTAACAATAAGAATTAATTTCAAAATTTTGCTATGCATAACAGTTTTCCTGTTGAAATTTCTAGAAACATTGATCTGTTGATTGCCATTTATCGTGACTTGCAGATTATTGTTACAGAAAAATATTTTAATTCACATAAAAAATTTTTTTTTTAATTTTCACATAAAAATTTTTTAATTCAGAAGATCACTAATTTCTGCGTTTAAAATAAATATAGGATAAATACAAATAAATAATTTAAGTAAAATGAAAGATGTAAAAGACGATCTCTGTTTATTACACTGGCGATTTCGCATTTCTTCCATGAGTTCTCGATGTAATAGAGAAATTTTCAAATGCAGATCAATCGCGCACTGCAAATCGATATTATCGGCGTGTCACGCCATGTGACGAGCAAGTGCTAATGTGGGAACATGCGCTGATAAGCGGGAATCGTGTATAAAGTTCTCGCAACTCACGCGTATCTAAAAATAAACGCTAGGGGAAATATTCCATTGAAAGAGCGTGCAAACATAGTGATTCCAGAATCCTTATTAACATTGTGAAAATATTTCCAACACGATCTGACGTTGCAGTCGCAACGCATCGAGATAACGTCGTAATGCTAATGTGTAATCATCAATTGAAAATAATAACAAATCAATGGATAATTAAACGCAAGTGTGTGTATATAATATTAAAATAAATTATTATAACGTTAGTATTAAATGCAATTACAATGTTTTGTAAAATTAAATCTATATTATTTGATAAATTTAATTTATTGCAGCCTTGCATTCTCACGCTGCACAATTATAATCGAATACATAGATAATAACTTTCTCCCGGAAAGCTCTCAAGAGAGAGTCCTGATATAACAAATCTGTAAAACGTGACTATCAGGCGTTACACAAGTAAGAGAAAGTTCACGTTCACCTAATCATCGATCGCTCCGAAGCTGTTACCGGAAGTCTTCCTGATCGCACGTTGTATGCACTTTTGTGCACGTAAATGGCGAGAGATTACATCATTAGAAGTGATTTCAACCAAACTTCGCTTAACTTAATGGCGACTAATTCACTCGACAGAATAAATTAGTTTTGCTTACGGCAAAATTTCTAGCCGTATAATTCGTTATCTCTAATCTAATCTTTCTCTGCATAAGTTAAGCAAAAAAAATTAATAATAATTTCATTGTCAATTTGAATGAAATGCTACAAGTAATATAAATCAACTATTGATTAATAGAAATTTAAAGTTATTTCAAATTATGTAAGTGAATAAAAGTTAAATATGTAAAATTCTAATAAATAATTATAGGTTAATTATAAATACTAAAGATATCTGAAACTGATATGAAACTTTAAATACCTAATCGGCAGTATAAACGACAATAAATTAGAAAATAACCTTGGCGAGATTATATTCTCGCTCGTAATTGCCCTCGGACTTTTCTTACCCTACAGACGCAATCAGTGATTACCAAACCGCCTCGTTTTAAACAATGCGATATACGAGTAGCCCAGTACAATGGATGCACTTCGGACATTCCGAGAAATGAATTATTTTGATCGTAACGTTTTGACGTTACTCGGACGTTATCTAACGAATGGTTACGATTGTTCAATAAATGCAACTGACGGAGACGGAGATTATGTCGAATTTAATTGCGCTCTAATTATCTGTACTACTTTAAGAATTATGTGAATTTATATTAATACAATTTGTAATGTAAAATTTTATTGCGCTATAAAACATTAATGTAATTTTACTTTATTCTATGATATAGAAATTATTGGTTTGCTACTATTTTATTTTTATAAAGTTTAAAATAGCGTTCGATCTTAAGTAGATCAATTTTAGGAATGGTAAGTTAATCGCAACTATTGATCGTATCAGAGCTACTTAAACGTGTGGCTATAAACGACACTCACTTTTCACAGTAGGCCACGCAAAAATAAACGCGCAACATGAAGTAATTACGCGCGACTGCAACGTGCTTTTAATGACGCGATTGATCGCATACATTTGACTAGCTGCCCCCGATGACTAGTGCAAAATTACCTCGATATATTCCAATTATAATTACAAACTTAGATGAAATATATTATGCAGCATATTTGTACTTCTCTCACAATGTTAGTCACTTCAATGAAATTCGGACTTGGTTTCCAATTCGATAAATCGACCTGTCATGTTATGGAATTCGAAGAAAAAATTTCCAAAATGCGTCATGCTTAATATCGACATGCTTAACTGTTAACAATTAATATCGATAATTATTAATTGAGTGGCAAATCAAAGAAAATGCTTCGCATCATTAATTAATTAAAAATCAATATTGATTCTCAGAAAAACTCATTGTCTAGAATTTAATTATGTATTTGGAATTAACACGCAATTTTTAATTAAAGACAAGATTATAATTAAACCTATTGAAATAATTGTTCCGCGAAATTTCATTTTAGATATCTTTCGTCAAGCATGCGAGATTGCGTAACGATAGTTGTGATATATTCCATGAAGAATTCTCCGAAATCGTTAGATCGACTTCGGCCGTGAGTTTCGGGATCGATATTCGCCTATTATAATCGCGACTCATCTCACTTCATCTATTATGCAACAATACGCGGGAGTGTCTGATGAATACCTAGACGGCACGTGGCGCGACACGTGCACTGGTGTTTACGGCGCCGCGCCGCTGCTGCATCGGCGTTGATCCTGCATGCTCCGTAACTGACTTTAACTATTTTATTTATGCAACGCGGTGTATATTACGTGGTGGTGAGGCTTGAAAGTAGTACAACCGCGCGTACGTGATTGCCGGTCATCTCCTTCAGGAAACCAGCGATGGAATATTAGCTCAGTTATTTAATCGTGAACTTAAATCACTCTCTAAATAGAATCTACATCAGACTCGTTCGCCATAAGATGTTATGAGGAAAACTCTCGCAACAAATGCTCTTCTAATAAATTGTATAAGAAAATTTTAAGTTGTGTAAAGTATCAGCGATTTTATTCGAAAGATATATCTCGCTTTGAATTATGGCTTTAAGTAAGCAATTTGTAGAGATACGTATGTCTTTAAACTGTTATACAATTATTTCGCTTTTGAATGATGAGATTTTCCTCACGAAATATATGTCAGTCTTAAAAAATTATAAGATTTTAAGATAATTGATTTATCGATCCAAAAGGATCTTTCGCAAGCTTTCTCACAGCGAGATCACACAATTAACTGTGCTCTCCATTCTTCCCAATTTAGAGAAATTTCACAATGGCAATATTCGCTTTTGCAAATCAGCCACGGAATATATTCAGCTAGCTGATTACCAGGAGACCGTTATTCAAAGCGATAAATCCGCAGCGCTGCCCTAAATAGCCTCACGTTATTACATGGCTCTGTGTCACGTTTGCACGCTCCGTTCATTCAATTCCGCGCGTTATATAAAATTATTGGCGGATTAAAAAGTTTCAATTAATTTTAATATCCGAAATCTAAATTGATATTGCAACTTCGTTATTTTGTTATATATTATTTTTTTCCAATTTTGATCGTCTTCCTTGTCTTAGAAAAAATGCGCACAGTTTGTCTTATAGAGACAAGAGATTCACAAATGCAGAAAGTCACCGCTTTGACAAATTATTAATCGATGGACGGAGTTACCTGGATTCGAAGGTCAAAGGACGTCTACCGCAGTAGCCACTGCTCTCGGAGCGATTACTGTTCCTCGAGATCGAGCTGCCGCTGCTGCAACAGATAACGATGAGAATTAAAATTGTTCTGAAAAACAGTACTCGAAGAGAGGACTTTTTTTTCATTGCATCAAATGACATTCAATTATCGCAAGCTGACTTGTATTTCGCGTTTAACAACAATTGCGAAATACTTTTTATCGCAGATTCCTCCATTGCACTTCCGGTTCGGTCTACGCTACTTTTTGGCGAACGCGGGACGTCCGACTCAAAACTCGACAGACTACTGAGAATCCTACGACACACAGGATTTTGTGCGCCAATCGGATAAAAAATCGCGATCGGTGGGTAAGAGTCCTAGTCGGGATTCCGCCCGTCGGGATTGCGCACGATCTCGGCAACGTGCGAAATGATTGCAAAATCGCGGCACAGTAATCTCGCAACGACCTCGGCCGCTCGGGAAAGCGGCCTAGTTTATACCGATCGCTTGATCGGCATCAAGTATGCAGCGTTATGAATGCCTAATTCCCCAAGTAATTTGCTATGCCCCAAAAATGCCCCAAAAATTGCTATGACTCCTATCAATAATTTTGGATTTCGCTTTAATTTAACACTTGTATTTATGTACGGTGTAACACCCAGAAAAAGTATTTTATGCTCAAAGTGATTTTTCCTATAATCTCATATTCTAAGCTCACTGTTTCACAGCAAACATATTCCTCTTTCAATAAAGTGAAAAATACTTTTTTCTATCTTAAATACTCTTGTTTAGTATAGTATTTAGTATAATATTTTTAAATATAGTATTTATATTATGTATAGTATTTAGTATAGTATATAGTATAGTATTTTTCTCTTGATTTCAGAGGAATCCTCTTGAGGTCAATATAAAAGTAAAATCCTTTAAGATTTAGAGGATTCCACGTATCAAAATTATATTTCAAATATCATATATATAAAAAAAATTTTTTTTTTGTGAAAATACATAAATTATGAAATTAAGAATTATATTAGAACAAATAAATGTGACTTGATTGAAGCTTGATTAAATTATTTGATTATGATGTAGGATCATCGTATGTTAATAAGTCGCGAAAAGATGTTTGTATGTTACTTTGACTTACATACTATTAAAAAGGCATACGGTAATATAAACTAAGTCAGTCACGCGATTCGAATTCACGACGAACCGGTTGCGGTCGGGGAAAAATGGCCCTCGATCACATGTTCGGCAAACGTGACATTCGGTCCTTATGCGCAGCCTCTCTCTCTCCCTCTTTCTCTCTCTTTCTCTGTGTACGTGTATGCGTGTTTCTCTCTCGAACCTTTCACTGTCCTCATTATTCGCCAGCCGTCGCCGATCGACCGACCGGCCGCATTTGTTCGGAAAAATTATTGCATAAGAAGGCACCGCTTCACGTTCGCGGCCCCGTGACTACCGCGAGGACGACGACGATGACGGCGACCACCACAATGACGCCGATCGATTCCGTTCGCCGATTACGCTCGAGTCTTATCTAGCACACGAGAAAATAGAATGTTGGCCCTCTCATTTCCAAACGGGTAACCTGCGCCCTCGATTGCATGGCGTTATGCAAAAACAAGTTAATACACTAAATGTAGATTGGAATGAATTAAATCTGTAATAGGTACACGAGATTTTTCTCTACCAAAATTTGAAACGTACATACACGGTGTATATTACAGATTTAAATTTCGGGGTGTATGATACACCCCAAAAAAAATAATTTTGATATATGTGGAATCCTCTAAATCTTGGAGGATTTTACTCTTATATTGACCACAAAAGGATTCCTCTGAAATGAAGAGAAAAATAGTATAAACAAAAGTATTTAATAAGAAAGAAAAAATTATTTTTCACTTTATTGAAAGAGGAATATATTTGCTATAAAACAGTAAACTTAAAATATGAGATTATAGGAAAAATCACTTTGATTGTAAAATACTTTTTTTTGAGTGTATGTGATAATTTTTTCTCGCAAAATTACAATTCTCATCATCCAGGGAAAAAATTTTTCATATATGAATATATATAAATATATATAACTATGTATAAATGTATATAATTATATATGAAATATGTCCATATATGTTCATACTAACT
>VBVQ01001952.1:0-28651 GCA_011636635.1 Tetramorium simillimum | reverse complement strand
GTAACAAGTGCCTTAATTAGTTACTTGCAATTAAATAAATTGTTTAGTAAAGTAATGTTAGGTATATCTTGTCGATTTGAGAAAAACACATACACTACGGGCTATCTCAATTTATTACGACGTAATTTTTTAATATTAATAACGTAGGAATTAAATTACTGCTACTTGCGTATATGTATATGCGTAAATTTTACTTGTAATTTAAATGTATATGTATAATTAACGCATATAATTGAATGTAATAATAATGAAATAAATTGATTATTTTAATATCAGATAACAATTAATTAAATAAGAGAAAGAAATTGATTATGTTCATGTATTCGCACGAATAACATAAAAATTGTTAAAAGAAATTATTTGGATGAGAGGTTAGATGAGAATGTATGAATTCTCAGCATCTAAAACCTCCGTAAAGTCGGCTGAGGTATCAGGAAAGCAGGATTAACGAGTAGGTATTCTCGCGGTGTCTCGCATCGACGCGGTGATTGGTCAGTGGGTGCAGGCCTGCTACTAGAGAATCATCGACGACCTACCATTTACCTATTTAATCTATCATTTAATTCTAATTAATTTAATTATTATCAGATTCATTAATTATTACAGAAGTGTCCTAAAGCACTGTTATATTTTCCCCTAATGAAGTAGAAAAAGGATTGAAATGAACAAGTCTTATACCGTTTTGCGATCGAGATATTAATTATTAAAATTGGGTGAATAATACTTAATATCTCGATTATTATTGCGAATTTCGCAAAATATGTCTGTCCATCTCAATCAGATTAACTGGAATCTACACTGGAGAAATAACAGTGCTTTGGGAAATTCTGTATATGATAATTAAATCTTTATGCACTTGGCACGAGATATTACCGTCTTTTTTAATAAACGAATGCAATTAATAAAGATTTTATTAATTTAATGAATAATATATATATGAATATTAAATTATTATTAGGTAACAATGAGAAATATATTATGTACCTATTTATCGAAATGTATTTTGGAAAATCATAAGAATTGTGAAAAGAATAATTTAGATTCTAATTAGAATAATTACAGATCATAAGAACGGTAAGAATGGCGAGTTCAAAGTAATCTATGACTGCCCAGAAATCGTTTCTGTTACGCGGGAAGCATGTTGAGCGAGGACGTCGTCGATTCGAGACACTGCGAGAATACCTACTCGCTAATCATGCTTTCCTGATACCTCAGCCGACTTTGCAGGTTTTAGATGCCGAGAATTCGTTGTTTCTCCCCCAACCTCTCATCTAAATAATTTCTTTTAACAATTTTTATGTTTTTCGTACGAATATACAAACATAATCAATTTCTTTCTCTTATTTAATTGTTACCTGATATTAAAATAATCAATTTATTTCATTATTATTACATTCAATTATATGCGCTAATTATACATATACATTTAAGTTACAAGTAAAATTTACGCATATACATATACGCAAGTAGCAGCAATCTAATTCCTACGTTATTAAATTAAAATATTATGTTGTAGTAAATTGAGATAGCCCGTAATGTATGTGTTTTTCTCAAATCGACAAGATATACCTAACATTACTTTACTAAACAATTTGTTTAATTGCAAGTAACTAATTAAGGCACTTGTTACAGTTTATAAAGCAAATAATCTCTTTAAATCTTATTCAATTATATTAAGAATATTTTTATCATTTGAGTACTTTCGAGAGAGCATTAAAAGTTATGCATTAAAAGAACACCGTAAAATAGTGTTGACATAAATGTTTCTTGGGGATTCGTCCCCAGTGTCGTGTATTGCATATTTGCATTTCAAAGCTGCCTGCCGTCGAACGCCCTCCACCGGTACTCACAGCTACCTTTTTCTCATTGTTTTCAGCTAACATTTTCTAGTCTAGCTATCGTTATGCAGGAAAATTCTAAAACTCTTTGTCGTCTAATTACATCTGAGAGACCATGTCCCGCATTAAAAGACATAGAACAATGATAAAATAAATAAACTAAACGTTTTTCTTGGCATTCTTTCAGTATCGTGCATCGCGCTTCGGAATTTCGGTTTTCACGCCGAACGTCGTCCAACGGCACGAGCTATCGTAGCTATCGTTTTCTCGTTGGTTTTAGCATTATACTATAATTATACTATAATGCAAGTCTTCCTTTTGAAAATTTGACTTTTCTGTGCAATGATATTCAATATTAATATACATATATTTTTTTAGTCGATATCAAAGGAATATGGATGTATACAATGTAAAATTTTACATCTATTTTTTATTAAAAAATCAATACAATATTTAAAAGTTGTAATAATTGGTCCTGCAATGGGTACCTCTAGCCGAGAGACTCATAGGATCGATCACCATAAAAAAAATTGTTTCACGATACGTATGATTTAATTAACGCGCTTATTCGCAATAAAATAATAACGTTTGAAGGACCAAGAACTTAGTGACAAAATCTGCAATGTTAATACACAAGCGATAGGTATATACGCGTGCTTTCAAGTTTAATTCACATAACGACATACTTACCACGTTCGAACGTAATATAATATCAATCTCCCCAGATTGTCAGATGTTGCTTGTTTGATTAAAATTCTCTTTGAAAGAAAATATGTACAATATTGAATATAATGTCGATGACAATTATCGATCTTCTCAGACCGACAGAATAGTTCAACAAAAAATAAAAAGAACGCTTATCTACAGTCTGGTGTTTTTTTTTGTTCAACAGTGCAGTAGACTTATTGTTAGACATGTATATCTGTAGTATTATGAATCATGTGCATTCGATTGAAAGGACAACGATTTTCAATAAGATACTGCATTATATTTTTAATAAAATTCTGCAGCATATTTAATTGATTGTTATCAAGTAAAAATGACGATTTGTTAAAACAACCATTGATCTTTAGTCAATCTTCTTTAAAATGTCATACTTGACGTTTTTCAGAGAAGGAGGTAATTACATGCCGAGACGTCTTATGGTTCTTAGTCCTTTGCGGCTTCGCCATCAATTACATGCTGCGATTAAACTTGAATCTCACGATCGTCGCGATGGTGATACCATATCCGAAACCAGCGGCGGTCGCACAATGCAACGTGGAAAACAGTACGTCGACTGTTGACGTTTGGATCAACGAAACGTCTTGGGATGACAATGTTTCCTTCCCGATTACCACATCGTCCTTCGAAAATGTTACGGTATTCCGAAGAGTTTTTTTTTTTAAAGCTATATGTGGTTTTTCGCGTGCGACATTAATTTTAATTTTTGCTTGTGAAAAAACAGCGCTTCTCTCTTGCGACTTTTTTACTTGACGATTTCGTTTAGTATGAAGATCGATTTGCCTGGAACGAGTACGAGCAAGGATTGACATTGGGTGCCTACTACTGGTTGCACTGGATGACGCAGCTTCCTGGTGGCCTCCTGGCCAGACGATATGGCACGAAACTCGTGTTCGGCATGGCAAATCTCCTAACGGCTCTCTTAGGATTTCTCATACCCTACGTGACGCATTTGTACATGTTGATAACTCTTCGTGTGCTGCAGGGACTGATCGCGGTAAGCTTCTCGCAAATGCTTTCTTAAGCACAAATTAGACCTTTCTTTAGAATTACTAAAGTTCGCTCGTATATTCATACCCAGAGATGTTACTAATCTTTTTCCCCCCTTTTTTTTTCGCTTCTTCGCTTCAGGGTGTTATATGGCCGTCGATGCACGACATGACGGCAAAGTGGATCCCGCAGAATGAGAGAAGCAAATTCGTCAGTGCTTATCTTGGTAAGGTGCTATGCGCGGATTGCTAAATCGAAATACAATAATCAATTAAGTCAAACGAATGTACTAGGTGCTTTACTTTGAACCGAACTTTGATCTTCAAATTTTATCTGATATAATTTAATAATATTAATTAAATATAATAATAAGGTAGTTCCGTGGGAGCCGCGGTTACTTATCCCCTGTGTGCAGCCGTTAGTAATTCCTTCGGTTGGGGTGCATCTTTCCACGTGACATCTTTGCTAGGCATAATTTGGTGAGTGTCCTTGAAGAAGGTAAGCTCGCGACCCACGTTTTGCACAACATTCGATTCCCCTCGGGCATTGATTTATTCGCGAATACGTGCAGGTACTGCTTCTGGCACTTTCTCGTGTACGATTCGCCGCAGCAGCATCCGCGGATCTCCAACGACGAGAGAAATTACATTCTCGACAATATCACTGGATCCATCGAGAATGAGGAAAAGGCTCCGATACCCTGGAGATCGATAATTCTATCGGGACCGGTATGGGTGACCATCCTCGCACATTGGGGCATGGCTTGGGGTTTCTTCACCCTCATGACGCAGGCGCCGACTTACTTCAACTTCATTCACGGATGGAATATTAACGCCGTGAGTGTTATTTGTCACGTGAAGATCCGATCTCGAATAAATCTACGTTGAATTAATACGTCATTTCGCCCTGTTCGCCATTGGTTTGAAATTGCAATTACATTTTTTTTTTTCAGACCGGGATGCTGGCGGGAGCGCCACACCTCCTCAGAATGATCTTCTCATACTTGTTCTCGATGATGAGCGACTGGCTGCTCCGCACGAGGCGAATGAGCTTGACGAACGTCAGGAAACTGGCCACCTTCGTTTGCACCGGCGTACAAGGGATCCTTATCGTGGCTCTCGGATTCAGCGGGTGTCACCCGCTGCTCGCGGTCGTCTTCATGATGACTGGTACGGCGGTAAACGGCGCCGTTTCCGCCTCCACTTTGGCGAACTTTGTCGACCTGAGTCCTAATTACGCCAGCGTCCTCCTCGGATTCGCCGGCATGATCATCATATGGGCCGGATTCATCTCACCGGCCATCGTTGGCGCACTGACGAATAATAACGTGAGTCTAATCTTTGATTTACGTTTGCACGTTTGACCGAGATTTTTCTTTCGCAATACTTAACGTTATAATTACATTGATTTGTTTCACAGCAAACTGTGGGACAGTGGCGCTTGGTCTTCCTCATCGCCGCCGCTAATTCGATAGCGAGCTGTATTATATATATGATGTTCGGTACTTCCAAAGAACAACCGTGGAATCAATATGCCAAATTAAGTACGAAGGAACGAGAGATGCAGGAGCTGGCTCCAGCGACTGTGAAACGTGACAATGACGACGAGAATGCAGATGACACTGAAAACTCAAACTTTATTAGAGAAAGATAACAAAGTAATTTTTAATTCTTTGGTCTGCAGCAATTTCCCACTAACCGATTCTCTAATTGTAAGACGAAATGCCACTATAGCGGTCTCCCTCTAAACAATCTATTGGATGAAATATCGAAATGCTCCCATTTATTTTCAATACTTTATCGTTTCCCAATAAAATATAATTGTTTCTGCATTCGTTTCATTAAAATGAATATGTTGGACAGTATCATTAAGTACATGCAATCGCTAAACGTTCAGGAGAGAACACGATAGTTTAGTAAATTCGCGCTCAAAGGGCATTATATTTGATAAAAAGAATGTTAACGATTGATTGTATATTTGATAATACACTCGTACAACTTATTTCTGAAACATTTCATCACAAGGAAACAAAAGGAATGAAAGAGCGGCATTATAGTGTAAATAAATGCTAAACTATTTGCATACATAATACGCCAAGACGTGTTATGATTTAGATTTAGATGCCATACATGCGCTCCATAAATCAAATTAACATACATCTAATTTCTTACAATAATAACGGATTATATTCCGTCTTCGCATGTGCGCAATTTGTAAATTGCGATGCACAGATTCTAATAACAGTATCAATGGGCAGCGATTCGATCGCTCTCTATCATATGGCCGACATCACGTTCATCCGTTTTACACGAAAGAATTACCAGAATTATCACAGCTTCTTTTCTCTGCTGTGAAGCAGATTAAATACCGCGCCTTATCCTATTTTCTGTGAATACGCTCTGTGTAAATACCATGAGATATTTATTATTCACGGATTTTTCGAATCGTCATTCGTAAATAAAAATGCACAGTGATCTGAATTATCGAAATGTTCACATTTTCACAAATCACTTCAGAAAAGAAAATATAACGTGTAAAGACATTTTAGCACATTAAATAGCAATGTCATTATATACATATATTGAGATTTTTGCATCTTATAATTAAATCCTGTGAATTGAATAAAGTACTGATTTTTCACATCGCTGTAACGAGCACTCTTCTATTTACCGTATTAACCCCTTCGATCAATCTAAGTTTAATCAAAATTTTATTTTCAGACTTTGATAATAAACCTTCGCCGTTTACCGGAAGACTGATTTATGCACGGACAAATAACACACATTTTCTTCCGGAAGCCAAAGTAATGCGACGCTCTAATATTTTTATTTTTAATAATAAATAGTATATTTAAGTATAGCAACATGTAAGATGCACATTTTGTTTATTTATCTATAAAATTATCTATAAAAATCGCAATTTTTCATATTTTTCAATATGAAAAATATCAAAATAAACATTCTAAAGAAAACAAAATTAAAAATTAATCTTTCTTAAAAAAGAAAAAAAAAACAAGAAAAATATCAAGATATCAACGTTTTCAATACACTATGTCGTATTTTTTATATTTTCAGCTCTCTCTCTCTCTCTCTCTGTATTTTAAAAGTTTCTAGACAAAAGCAGTTTCAGACACTTAAACCTTCAGCTCTTTAAAAGCTGTTTCAGCTGTTTCACTTAAAATTTCAAGGTAATCATAAAAGTAGTTTGAAAAATCATCAAATAACTTATGCTGTTCATCAAGACATTCTAGTTGACATAGAAACGACTTCTCTCTATAAAATATAAACTAAATAAATATAATTATCATGAAATAATTTATACATTATATTAGCTATCTCTGACATATAATCTAATAAGTAGCAAATATAAATACAGATAGAAAACACAGTTATGCGACTAGTATCGAAAGCGCGTAATAATAACGCAAATACGAATGCGTAATTGGAAGCTCGAAGCTCCTAAGTTTTGACTGATATGATAAAGGAATTTCATAATCTATAACTAATACTTAGGCCTAAAATAGGAATCTGTTGTCATAGAAGATAAATTAATCGAAATTCTATAAGATAAATTCGCTCGCTCACACTCCGATTTAAATATATATGTATATATTCTATATATACTCATATATTTGTATGTGTGTACTACATATAATCATTCTCTATGTTTAATAGAATTTCAAATCTGTGCTTCTACGCAACAAGTGACTTTTGTCGTTTGTGTTGATTTTAGGTCTTCCTACCATTTAATATTGATTAAGGAGGTTGTAAAGAAAATAAAAAATGTTTAGAATTGCGTAAACTATAAAACATAATCTCTTTCATAAACGTCAATCTATGTATTAAAAAAATTTTTTATCGATTAATTTCTGAGTACAAAATTTCAGACAAAATTGAAGAATTTTTTGTCATTTTTACGCCATAATAAAAGTTTTATCGCATAATTCTCTATTAAAAAAAGAGTTAGTTACAAAAGAGCTTATGTTTTTTCTTTTTTTTAATTTTATGCAATTCTTAACATACATATTTTTCTCTTAATTTTCTCTTTGCTACATACATATAAATAAGATAATTTTTCAAAACAAATTTCATATGTGAATCGATAGTCTCTTCAAATTCGCGTGCACAGCACCTGGCTACAAACGAAATATTAAACCATGTTCCCTAACAAAAAGAAACTCATAGAGAATATACGAAAAAGCAAAATAAATACATATAAATATTTTTCTTATATTATGTTTTAAGATATTTATAGCTAGAATCAATCGTAATTTTCTATTTTTTACGTTTTATCCTTGACTTTGTTAAAATTTCAAGATCTCCTTCATCAATAACATATACATATGTTATGTATAATATATCTTTCTCTAGTTTTTTAGGTCCATATTCGAATTTGATATTGAGATATTATAAGCTTTTGTGCACTACCCTCTAAGTGTAGAATGAAATTTGATTATCGAAAGAATTGATACACCAATGAGATTTTATCTGGGAGTAGAGAAAATTTGTCTCGAAAATTTTTTGAGAGATATCATCCAGATTTTAAAAGGGCAGTGAATTTAACAAATATGAACACATTGGCACATTGTAATAGAAACCTTTGTTGCACCTTTCGCATGTAATCTGTGTAGAAGTTCAGAAAAATGTATTTTGTTCATTGATCCTCGTAGATGTATATCGTGTGAATATAGAATGCATATATCTGTTGAAAACGTCAATATATACTCTGGCAAACATTTAATAATTACTCCAGTAATATATTGTAACGACAATTTCATTTCGATTTGGTAAATACTGTTAAATGTACTTTCAGTTCCAGTTGCGTCTGTCATACCTACCACTAGAATAGTTTATATAATTTGCCTAACTGGTATCTTGTTTGGACTTGATGCAACGTCTAATTATCCTAATCATAGCAAGTACGAATGCAACAGTAGCGCTATTAGATTAAGTTAGACAGAGTCACTATTAAATTCATTACCTATCTAGAGAATGATCTTTTAAAGCGTCATTAGTCTTTGTTGCCTCTGATTGTTTGGTGTTCAAAGTCGAACATATGTGTGTTCGTAACACATATCCCATCTAACATGAATGCACAAGTTTATTTTAGCAACGAAAACAAATTGTCTCATTGCAAAAATTGCAACGTATTATGCGCGACAGCTATAGGAAATAACGATGGCACTATTTTCTTTCCGAGCTCTGATGTGTAAAAAATTCAAATAGAATTCAAATGGGAGATGATGATCAATGACAGTCGAGTATTTTTCTAGATACTTTCAAAAGTACTTGACTGTCTTGATTTCAACGTTAATATTGGATCAGAACATCTTTAAAAAAAAATGTCTGTAAAAATGGCACTAAAAAAAGTTGTAACAGATTTGAGCGCATCGTGTTGATTATATATGTATAAGATAAAGTATTGCGCAATCTCTTTTGTTTATCTTTACGTATTAATTTAATAAGGTACCTACCGAAATTAGTTAATCATTTCTGCGCACTTTGTGCAATACTCGCTTATCCGTTTTGATTTCAGACCTCATCCTTTGCCCTACGAAAAATTATACGCGTCGCGTTGTACGCCACGTAAAATTAAGTCAGAAAAACTAAACGAGAAACGATATTAGTCATTAGTTGGTGGATCCATAGCACAGATTATAGCTTTCATCACGCTGGCTGCCGCCAGCGCCGCGTAAGGCTGCCATTCTTTGATTCGGGTACCGTCTTTGTAATCGGCAATTCCGCGAATTACAACGAAATTCTCGCGGCAATTGCCCAAGATGCTCTCTACAACAGCATCCATTTCCGCGTCGAATGCGAGCGCGCCGAATCGGCTCGCAAATTTTTGCCTAAGTTGATCGTCTCGCGCGACTTGTCGGCCAGACGCTACCGGCGCCAGATGAATTCGATAGCACCCATCAGTTCTACAATAATAAAATATTAATATGTGTGTGTATGTACGTATGTATGTATATTATATTATATTATATTATATATATATATTGATATATCAAAGTGCACACGCAGTGAAAAGAATTAATTTTAAAAAATTACCTTTTATTTATGGAGTCTTGTGGAGCGATTGGATGAGATACCTCGATGACGTCTCTCTCTCCAATAGCCATATACAGCTTATCAGATTCTGGTGGTGGCGCGTTAAAGTCATGTTCTGATTGATTGACCAGATTCTGTAGACCTTCTTTCATGTACGTCTGCCATGGCGGAAATGTCTCGTTTTCAGCCTGCAGAAAAAGATAAACATTTTAGACGACCACATAAGACGCGGTACATGTAAATATCGATAAAATTACCTGTTTCTTGAGAGTCGCTGCAATTTCTTGAAGACCGAGATTCGGCGGGCAATACTCCTTGGTCTCAAAATGATAGTTCCCGCTTTCGTTCATCTTGGCACTTTCGCAATAAACGTATGTATATTTCTTATTAAGCGGCGTCGGATGCGATATCACTACATCACCCAATCGCACGTGTTTATTGTAATCTGTATAATGAGGGACACCACCGCCAACTCCGACAAGAAAGACGAAATCCACCTTTTGGAATGTACCTGCGAAACCACGCAACGGCAAAAAATTGTAGCAATACGTAATAAAAATAAGAAATATGTACATATACAATATATATATAAAATATATAAGGTTTCTTGAAGAAGCGTTAAATGCATACCTAACAGTCTAGTAGTGGTATTGCCAGCTGCGGTCATTGCTTCCCTGGTGTGTCCCACAGTTGGCAATTTAGTACACACAATTCGATGCGTACCGATATTACCCAAAGTATACACATTTGATTCGCCTACAACAAACGGAAACTATTCGTCATCTATATCATTATATATTTTAAAGTTTATATCTCCTTTTATTCTTGATTTGCATATGATACATGTGCATTGTGCAGCTACCAACAAAGTAGGACGGAACCTGTGTTATATGTGATGATAGAATAGGTAACAATTCACTTTATGTAGATGCATCTCCCAAGTCTAGTAATAATGCTAGACATGATAGAGAGAAGCAAGCAATATAAAAAATTGATAAAAATTCCCCCCCCCCTCTCTCTCTCTGAATCTAGTGTCGTCGCGCGAGCAGTTACACATTAAATATATTTATATTTGAATAAATGCAATTATTAAAATATTTTATTAAAATTTTCAAAGTAGAGTGTCGATAAAAAAAGGAAGAAAATTTATTCTCTGTCGGGAATAAATATTAAAACTATAAAATTATTAAATATTACTCGTTGATAAAAATGATAAAAATTAACGAAATAATGTGATCACATAAAATAAATGTAACATAAAATCTGATTAAGCCCAACAAAAACATTACACATAACAAAAAACACAAGCTATACAAAACATTTACAATATGAAATAAACGAAAACAATTACGATAATAATTCTAGTAACATATATTATATGTATATAACACATATAAAATGATTTATAATATAAAAAAAAACAGTGTTCCAAAATTACAGCACCAATTTGCCCTGCATTGTTCTTCGGTCACAAGCAATTGGCAAGCTATGAATGACATTAAAAAAAATAGAGTTATGTTACAAACTACTTTACCAAAACGGCATATCACTCGCGGAACTCCGTCTATGGTGTCTGTCGGTGAACTTGCGGTACCTAAAGTTTCATGCACGATGAAATACATCCCCATTATTGTTTGAAAATTTTCCGCCGACTAGCGGAGCAATATAAACTAACAGTTATATTTGCATGGGAGCGGAAAAAAAAGAAATGACTACATAACCGGTCGGAAACAGATAACGCCAGCGGAAATTTATTAGATATAAATTGTGTTTTAAAAATGATTATTTGATAACTCGTAAAAAAAACTAGCTAGGAATAAAAGCAAGGAAGTTAATAGAATTATTCCTCTAATATTCCAAAAAATTCAGACACAACTACTTATCTAATAAAAGCATAGAAAACAGAAATTAGTTTACTCGTCATAAGATTATTTTTACAATATTACAGTTTTAGAAATATCTAATTGTTAGATATAAAATGTATTTTAAAACAGTAACAAATAGAAAAAGATCTCACCAACAGTGGTGTAGCGAACAAAGGTTTCCTTGTTCTCGATCAACGAATCCACAGCAAGTTTTTCACAATATTGAGCTGTAATGATAGCTATGGTAGGTTGTTTCGCGCTTGCCATCGTTGGCATCTGCTTCACCACCTAGAATATATTTTATAGCATTACAATATAAATAAATTAATTAAAAAAAACTGAAAATTATATATTTAAATAATAAATTACTTGGACTTGGGTATCTTCATGGACAACACGTGTGAAAGCCCCATGATCCATCGCTTTAACAAGTCCTTTCTCTTGAAGCTCTTTTAATTTAGTCTCCACAGCTGATGTTTCCCATCCATGTTCCCTAAACGCAAAACAAAATTGAAATATAATTTCTTTCAATATCTTATTTTCTTGACCTAAATTCTATTTAATATAATTACTTACTTCGCCATGTCAACCACGGTAACTGGATTCGGATAGGCAGACTCAATAAGTTCCAGAACTTTTTCTACTGTCAATTCAATCACTTGACCCATAACGGTTTCGTCTGTAGATACTTTCAATAAAAAAAAAAAAGAAATACTTATTTAATCGTGCATTTAACTAGCGGGCATTGTAATAAATTTGTCAGACTTTTAAGCCGCACATATGTCTATTGTAATTTTAAAATGACAGTTAATAGCATTGAAACAAGAATACAGCACTCCATAACATATGCAAGTTAAATTTTCTGCCGTGTGGATGAGTGTGAATGAGTCTAAACTTGCAAATTAAGTAGCTTTTAATCTGTCCAAGGTAAAAGTTGGTGTGAAAGTTTCGAAAGTAGTATAGTAGCTGTAATAAGTGCACAATTTAACTAGTCTTTGTTTCTATGGCTAGAGTCGAGCTAGAACCGTTAGGTGAGGGATACAGCTAATGTATATGTGGGAGTGGAACTTGAACACATATACGTATATGGCAGCTAGTGACCATGAATAGAAGGTTCGTGCTCTACATGGATGCATTTCCTTACAGAATGAAGACTAAAATGGCAATGTCATTGTACTATGTAGTATGGTAACGAATAACCATTTGGAAGGTAGAATTTAGGATAGACAAATAAGTGTGATTTTTATGATATGTATATGATGAGATATGTAGCTAACATGTGCACATGGTTCTGATGCTATAAATTTACTTAAAATTAATGCAGACAAAACAGCATTGTCGAACTTAAATTTTTTTAATTAAATAAATCCATATTACAAATAATTGTTTATTGTGTAATCTTATATCGAGTTATTCGTGTATGTTGGACTGCAAAATATTTAATGTATCGTGTAATAGTTTTAGCTATAATCATGCTGTGTGAGGGTAGATATGTATACATTGTACACCATGTATAGGGAATATGATATCCAGGTCAAGTCAAGTGGTTAAACGGGCGATTTTTCACACTCTAGTTAATGTATTATCTAATAATTGATCGTTCAGTTAAACAGATTGGAAAATCCTTTTTTACATAATCAAAGTGCATAATAACTTTTATAAACCCGTAACATACTTCATCTCAATTTTAATAAAGAAGAGAGAATAGATATATATTTTTTTTTTAATTATTGAACGGAATATGGTCATAATATGAATCAATGTAATGCAGATCACAATAGTAGGCAAACTATGTTAAGTCAATGTTGTTATGGTTACCAGATTATTATGCCAAACGATAGTCCACGAGTGTATGTACATACATATATACATACATACATACAGATGTAGGTATGTCTACTAGTAGCCAAGTAAGAGAAATTTCTTTTTCTTTAATCTAATTTAATTTAATTCTAAAATTGTATACGAAAAAATGTACAAACATCTTGTAATTATTGTGTTACAAGAAAATATATTATGTGTGTAAGAGTTTTGTTTGGACTATTAGCCTGTGAGATGAGAAAAGGAAGAGAATAAACATCAATGAAAATGCTGATGACAAAAATGCTGATTTTTTTTATTCTCGAACCTGATCTCCACATAACTTTCTCAGAGGGAGGAATTGTGAATAGTAAGTGACCAGTAGCTGTGAATAATAGAAATCATGTATGAAATAGATGTTCATGTTCAATACAATGTAATTGCGAGTATAGAATGTACATGAGAAAACCCTGACTTTAAATTACATAATGGATATATGAGCCACTGAGAGTTTTAGTCAAGTGTGCATTTCCTTTTGAGTCCAGCTACAACGTACACTTGAGACACGTCTAATATCTTTCAATAAAGAACTATTAAGCCCAATCGGCTTAATCAAATAACCATTAACCCCCCTCCCTTTCACTTATATAGAGCTTTTTTTTTGTTTTATCAAGCCAAAGTAGATATTGTGTATTTGAGATAATGTAGAAAATAGAGTATAGACAAAATCTGGCATGTATCTTGTATGCAATTATCTTTGCAGTACATTAACAAAGAAAAAAATTTAACTACTTACATGGCCTGGTTGGGAGGGTGATTGGCTCTTCCAATTGTCTCAATTCCACTTCCAATTTCTTAATACTGGGATATTTATGTTGCATCAATTTCATGATCTTCTTAATAAATCCCACGTAATCTGCAGAGAATAATTAACATTGTAATATTACGCGACAGAAAAAAGCCTTACATTAATCTTAAGAATTTATTTACTGATTAATATCGATCCATCAAAGATCAGTATCAGCAATTTCGTGCTAATGCTAAGCTTGATATTCTTTCTCAGCTCAGTCATGTAGAATTAGTGCCGACAGTTAAAAAGTAGATCTTAGGATGTTTAGAGAACTTGGAGAGCAAAGAAACGTTCGCTCTCTCTCCAGTTTGATCAGATACGTTGGATCTCGAGATTACAGTACCAAGAAACCCTCGGACACTGTCAATCACTCGTGCTGTATCGCGCGTTACGCGGTATTCACCTCGAGGAAACTCCTGCGGCGTCACGAGCTCTCGGAAGAATTCTTGCGCGACGCTCGGCTGTTCCGCCTCGGCGAGTGCTTCGGCGAACCAAAATTGGAGGGTCCTCTGTTCCTGCGTGTGCTTCCCGGTTTGCGCGCTCACCAGGAATACTCTGAACTGCAGGCACAGCTGGGCAGGCGACACCTCGCCATTTGCCACTACAACAAATCGGATTTAATTAAATATCCTTAATAATCCTTAATAATCCCAGGGATTATGGCCAGTAAATCGAGGCAAAAGAACGTCGTACCAGCCATAGCCTGCTTGTTGATGACGATACCCTTGTGATCTCCGCCGGCAACGTGGACGTTGTTCTCGTTTCCGTTCTCCGTCGGCGGCTCCAGGACCTGCCTCTCGATTATCAGCGTCGTGGAGTTGGCCGTCTTGCACTTTGGCGTCATGACGATGTGCTCTGCGCCGGGGAAAGAAAACGTTCGTTCTCAAAAAGTTTCTTATCTCCGCCTTTATCGCGCGAGATAAAATCCCGCGGAACAATTCGCAATTTTGTTTCCCAAATTCCTCCCTCGTATACTTTTGCATTTTTCTTTCCAATGCAACAATGCGATTCAAGATGCTCGCGACAAGGAAACGAGCGGCAGCTGTTCGGAAAAAGACCGCGACGAGCGATCTCATGATGAAAATCCCCGAATTTTTCTCTCTATCTCTCTCTCTCTTTCTTCCGTAAATTTTTCTATCCGAGTAGGCGCAACAAGAGATCGCTTACCAGTCTTCTCGCCCATTTCTGCGACGTCGTTCCGTTCCGTTTGCCGTGACACACTGCCGTTTCCTCGCGAAAGTGACAGGCCAAGACAGGAAGGCGCGCCGGACCAGAACGTTCCGTGACGTAATAGAGATGCACAATGACGCGCACACGATAATACTAACACCCGCTCGAATCGACGAGCGGCCGCTGACTGTCTCGTCTCGTCTCGTCCGTGGCGTCACCGATCGCGCCTTTTTTTTCCTTTTTCTCTTTACGCGACTCTCCACTTCCACCGCCGCGGTTCGGCGCTGGCGCCTGTGATGTCGGTAACCGATGCATCCCCCCCCCTCTTCTTTTTAACCCTTCCCTCACTCGATGCCATTAATGACACTGCCCCTCAAATTTTTGACCATTATTCCGAAATATCGACGAGAGAAATTTGCTGATTTGCAAAAAAAAAAAAAAAAATTAGAACAGACTTGGTGTGAATCAATGATTGACACAAAGATCACCGTTCTCTGACAATAGATTATTTATCGATGCGTCACTGATCGAAATGATGTCATCGTTATTTATACAATGACGAGTGATAATGTTCTTCGTGCGAAGGACAAATGCGACAAATCGACGTGCATTAAATCGAAACGTATATACTTAAAAAGATTTTATTTGCAATATTTTGCAATAAATGAAGGAGGGGTTTTGCATTAATTTAAATGAGACATTACAAAACGCCTAATAAATACATTCCTTAAAATAACGATGAATAATATGAAAGATGAACGAATAAAACGAACTACATAAACAAATTAACTTAAGTAAAGATTTACATCACATAGCTTAATGAGTATGTATCTCTTTTTTTTTCAACGTTACAATTCAAGGAATATTTTATCTTCGTACACTTCTAACAGCAATTTTAATTTCCTAAATTTGGCATTATATAATAAGTGCCAGCTGATAAATTGTATTGCGAAACGTATTTGAGCTTTATATCGTAACAAATTATTTAAAATAATCCTTTAAAATACGGTCAAAGCATTATTTACAATTCCAATATCATAGATATACTCGTTACACTAATCTTTCTTATTACGTTAATATGTATATTTTTTAAGCACGAAGAGTTGACTCGATATTGCCATAACTATATCCACAGCTTGCGCTAACGATAAAGAAAATTGGCGACTAATTTTTCAATATTACATTCAACGTTAAAATCATCGGAGCTAAACCTCTCACAGATTCTCATTTTTTAATATGTTAAACGATTACAGGCGTAGTCGATTTCTGGAGAAAGTTGCTATGCAGGAGAAGTTACTAAGCACTTTACATCTATGGCTAAAACAAATTAAATTATAGTTTTTATCTTAGAGGCACTGACGAAATGGATGTCATGGATGTCAACGAAGATGGGCCGGAACTAAGATTAAGTTTATCCAATTCTTCATCCGCTTTGTTGTTCTTCAAGTCTTGTTGCGTATACAAGAATTTGTTCCATTCGTCAATCCTTGGATGAGCTAAATGCTGTATTGAAAGAAGATTATTGAATCAAGTACAGGACGTCCTCACAAGTTCATCAACGCACGCAATTTGCCAAATTCATTCATATAAACAGCCGTGAAAATGTTGAAAATGATTACGTACCTCGGCGACATCGTAGACCCATATTTTACCGGTATCATCGCCGACGGTGACGTGCAATCCACTTGGCGTCCATGATACCCTGTTCAGAGCATGGCATCCGTCAATGACGACGCTGGCGGTAGGCACCTCCGTATCCTGATTCAGATTCCACAAGTCCAGCCTGCCGGAATCGTCAACGGCGGCGAATAACGCCGGATGCGTCGGAGACCAAGCGACGTCATAGACGTAGTCGCCGTTGTGCTCGAAAGAGTAAAGCGGCTTGTTCTCTTTCAGGCTCCAGAGTTTGATGGTCCAGTCGATGGAAGATGTCAGGAATAGATGGGAGAAGTCTATTCCGCCCTGCACCGCATGCGCGCTAATGCCGGTGACCGGTCCCTGGTGACCCTCGTACGTTTCCGTCAACCCGGCGCGGCTACCATGTCGACAGGCTATTCACATAACAAAATATTCAACTGTTATAACTGTTAATATAATTCTTACAATTTACTTCTTCTTCTCACACAGTTCTTCCACGTTACGTGCGTGGTCAACAACCGCATTTACCTGAGTAAACGGTCCCGTCCTCGCTTCCCATGACGAAATTGTTAACGTCGCCGTGCGGGAAGGCCAAGCACGTGGCGGCAATCGCTTTCGATTGCTTCGTGTGTAATTCCAATGCTTCCTGCGGCTGTGACAGCATGTCCAGACTCCACGAGCACAATTTGCCGTCCGTCGAAATGCTGATCAAATTGTGCGCATTTTGCGTTCCAACGACGCTCAAGCAGTATACCGGGTGCTGCGTAACAAACAACAACATAGAGCTTAGAGCTTAGAACTAGCTCTAATTGACTAATTAATGTATTACAGCAAAGAGTCATAGGTGGCTTACAGTGTGCGCAGTAGCTGACAAGGGAGTGCGTTGTATAGGAGTCCTCTTTTGCACTCGATTGTCCCAGAGCACGATCTGACCGGAGTATGTGCCACCGAGGATCAAATTCGGATGGAATCTAGCAAATGTGGTGGACATTACGGGTGACTGACAGTGAAAGATAAACTCTGGAGTTGTCTTCTTGAATTTCGTATTCCAGATTAGGCATACGCCGTCAGGATCGTTCGGAGTGTCATCATTGTTGTTGTACGAAGCCGCTAAAAGCTCGGGGAACTGCGGCGACCAGTCCATGGAGGTTACACAACGATTACGGGACCATCGCTCGCAAATGAACGAGCGATTCAGCCAGAGCCGTTGATGACTCTTCTCGTCCCTGCAAATTCATCATTCACAAAATTCACAATTCAGAACGGTCATTTACCAGTGTAACTGAGCCGAATACTCGACTTGTCTCACAAATCAGCTATACTATTTCAGAAATTCAGAAGGAAGATTGAGACAAGAAAATTCTCTCGTTGTAATCTGTTTTCTACTTGCATTCCGTCTTCGCCGTCCATAGTGCCGGCGTAATCGGTGTAGATATCGACCGATTCGCCCAATGCTCTCTCGACAATTCTGCTGGTACGATCGAGGAATCGTTGAAAGTCTTCCGACAGGATAATCATTTGCTTCTCTTCTTCGCTAAGCTCCCGCACTGCAAAATTAATAAAAGCATTAATATCTTTGATCACAGTAAACAGTCAACTAACGCGAGAGAGAGAGGTAGATCCACGCACCTTCTTTCTTAGGCTTCTCTTTCTCCTTCTCTTGTTCCACTTGTGTAACAGCAGGCTGGACTTCCTTAACTTGCGGTAATCCGTGAGGAAGGATCCCTGGTGGGAGTTTACTCTGGAAACCGTCCATGTGCGGCAAGCTATTTTCTTCGTCTTCGGCTTGGCCATCATCAAATGTCAAAACTGTGGTGAATAAGCTGGTTCCGCCACAAGTATCCTAACTTGGATGTAACTACCTAGCTACTCATCTACCTATTTAGTCAGAATTCGACTAATACTCTAATTTTTACAGGTATCGCTTTAAAAAATTTTTTTTTAAGAGAAAAACTAAACTGTTTTGCAACAAATAGAAATGCTTTGAAGAATTATTTATAATAGCGCAGTAATCTATTATCTTGAATTCACATCCAAGAGAGAAACAACACTGTACATTCTGCTAAAACCCTAACATTCGTTTCTGCAACATTTTGTATTTGTCTTTACACTTTAAATGCCGAAAAACGTTACATGCTGGCGTGTCATTTAGAAATATATCGTATATTAAAAAGACAAATAAATTGCGAATGCCTCCTTTATCCTTTAATACAAATTGCACAGATACTTAGCTAACGACTTGCAAATGTTTAACGAAATCTCATTTCGAAGGAGCAACATCTAGAAGCATTGATAAATGCCACATCGAATAATTTATCATGCTGGAAATTTACCATTACTAAGGTTTCATATATATGGAATAAAATTATGAGTGTGAGCCTAGATGACATGCAAAATTAGCCACATGTACGAAAGGTGGACTGCTTGTTGGTGGATTGTCGTAAATAACATGTTTCATTTTTTTGCTAGCTTATCTTTTTTTCAACTGTGTCTCTCCACCCTTTGTTGGCATGCAGCACCTCGATGAGATGAACCGATGCGTGGGAGATGCGAAGAAAAATGAACGTGATGAATGTTAAAAATAATAAGAGATTATTAATTTTCCCTTTATCCCAGTGTAATAACTATTATACTACTGTTTATGTAATTATTAATGAGAATCACGTGTAGAATGTGATTACGTGAGGTTGCACCATCTCTCTCTTATGACACTAATATCGTATAACGATCAAAGATAAATAATTAAATAAATAATTAAACAAAGATTCAATGATCAGTAAAAACGGGGAAGAAGTGAGTATATAGTCACGATCGTATAAATTAATTCGTCTTGAAATAATAAAACGATTAAACAACGAATGCACACCAAGTGGAGACGATTTAACGCAACTTTCCAGGTCTCATGCAGTACCGATTAAAATTACAACATCTACGACTGCAACAAATGAAATAAAGTAGCACCTAAGATTCTCTGCATCGCTTTACTTTTCAACAAATAACAATTAGTCAACAAATTTGTGACTAAAACCAAATTGAATTGAACTGAATTGAATTAAATTAAATTCTATATATATAATTCTATCTTTCAATCATTAGATAACTTGCAGTATATACCATCTAAAAAAAGTAATGATACAAAGCTCAATATTTTTGCATGCGCGATACGTAAAGCGAACTTAACTTAGACTTACTTTACTTACGTAAAGAGAAATATAATAAAAAAAATATGTATATAAAACAAAAGCAAATCATCAAGCAAGTTGTAAACACTAGTGGCAATTCCCTCCTTTCAATACATATATGTGAGACAGAGACGACAAATTACGAAGAAAGTTACGTGAAGATAATACTTTAAGGCGCAACTTTGTGAGGAACTACGTGAGGTAGAATTATGGACATGTGTCTGTGAGATAATTAGACAAAGTGAGAATCGTCTCTCTAGAGAGGAATTACCTACCTGTAAATTCGTCCTCCCATTCTAAACCAGGATTTAGATTGTACTCGTCTTGAAGGAGGGAAAAGAAAATGTCAATCAATTTGATATCTTATTTGCCGAAATTTTATGTAGCGTTTTAAAAAAAAAATATATGTATATAGATATCTCTCTCTCTTTAAATAGGCATTATTGATGCATAATGATACATGTACAAAAGTTAAAAGTTACTTGAGTCTTTCATTTCTCTTCATCACGACTCTAATCACGTGAAAGAATTTCTACTGTTATATCATTTTCGCGCTAATGCGTTATGCAATATAAGATTTAACTTTTCTTATTTTGTCATGCAAAATACATCAACAATCTCACTCGAGAAACTTGAAAGTAGCAGTTGAAATTGATCGAAATCAATCGATAAATCGACATATCTATTTACATGCGTACAATATTTTCCCATTAGCAACGGCTCTGTGTATATTTCAAAATATTAATTTAAATTCACCAAAGAATTTAATAACAGAACTCTCTTACTTTTTAAAATATTTAAAAGTATCTTTCAATGTCTTCGCTTAAATATTGAATAAAAGAATTCATAGGAATCTCCGTTCTCATCTTCAACATCACTTCTATTGAGGTATTCTCTTTTCTGCGTTAATTAATAAGTACAGAACATGATGAGGTAGGATATTTCTCGGAAAATAAATCTGGCACAAAAACTCATTGTTTCGGAAAAATTTCAGAAAAAAGTTTCCACAGCAAATTAAAATGAAGACAAGTAAGGGATCATGAAATTGAAACAACGATTTAATACAACATACTGACATCTCCGACTATTGAAATAAAAATGCATGTTCTTTTTTTTTCAGTTTTTAACGAGATTCGAGATATTTATAATAGTTACTTTCTAAGTCGACTGGCAGCGAAAATAAGTCTGTCACCATTCATAAGTTGGAAAAAAAAGTATCCAATGTACATATTTTGAGAATGCTGTACAGTTATGCTGCGATATATTCATATGGACACATACATGTCTGCCGTTTTAACTTTGTTAGATCTATTAATTTTATTGCTACACCACCCACGTGCTATTAAGAAGCAATATTCTGCGAGGAACATGTTTATATATATGTATATATATAAAAGATTCCTGCGCCACTAAAAGCTCAAGCGACATATGTATCTTTGTATAAAGTATTAAAATGTCTCATATCAGTGGTAAATAATTGACTAAAAACAGAGTCAGAGTGTACCAGGAACAATGTGTATGTAATATGTCATCTTCAACTTGAGTTCAGTTAATATCCCACAACACCTTAGCTCTATAAAAATTGCTTCCATGTTAGTAAGCATTGATGATGCGTTAGTATTCCCAAAGAGATTTCAGATAACGATCGTGAATATCGCGCCGAGAACTCTGGAAGGTGCGTTAAGTTGTGACAAGATTTGCCAATGGATATTTCTCTCAAAAGATTCTGATATCCTTGATACGCCATGACATAGCAAATGAGATGGCATAGCAAAATACCATTAATAATTGTCAACTTTATAACCGTTTTCATTAAACACTGCAATTCATCTTGTTTCTTTTTTTTACCCTCACATTCCTTTTACAATATTATAATAGAAAAGATATATTCTTTTGATAGCATGCCTACTACGTGAGATTAATGATACATATCATTACACATATCGTAAACAGCTTGAAAATATTGCGAAAAAATTGTGTTTGAAGAACACACCAGGAAACGTTGAAACAATCATCTTCGAAATCAATACATGCTTCCCGAGAATTAGATATATGCGGATAGATTTGTGTGTAGTGTGCCTGCTGTGATAGCAGATTTTTCTTTGCTGTAGAGAGTCGGGATGTCAGATAAATATATTTGGAAAATAATAGATACGGTAAATAAAGAATAAATGCACCCAAAAATAGGGAAACTTAACGAAGAAGAAAGTCGGAAGGGGTATAAAAGCATATCCATAAGATAGCAAAGACCAATTAGGCTCCGGGTGGAGAGTTGTTTTGCATTCCTCACTGACATTTTCTAATGGGAAACGTTAAATTTTTAGAGACGATACTCTTCATCCGTTTTTTACTCTCAAAAACTGTCTGTATCTATTCCGATCTATAATAAAGGCAAGTAAAAGCACTGTCTAGTATGTTGCAAATGTCAATTTCACGTAATTAAACGAAAACGTACCGACGTGGCCTACGAACAATATACGCTATATTTTGGATGAGCAAATTATAAATTCGATACTCATTCCTTTCATCCTAACACGGTCATTTTCACGCGAAACAATTTGGAATGATATGTGAAATTTAATCCGAATAACTTGTGTTACTTATTACCGAGATTCGTAGTTTTCAATTCTCGCCTAGTACCTTTTCTTTAAAATGATCGTTGCCTCAAGTAATACAAACTGAATATACGAGCTAAACCTAACTCTGAGCCTAAAAGTCGTTTAAACCAAGAGAAATCATAACTTACCGTAATAGTCGAATGCATGAGCTGAGAAGGGGAGGAAAAAAAATTGTACTTAGTTACGATATCATAAGAATGCACTACGCTAATAACACCTCTCTACACTCAGACTCCACGTTAATTTCAAGTTAAAAAAAAAATAGAAAAATAAAAAAAGAGAGTCGACAAATTTCAAAATTGTACAACAAGATGGCAAACAATTCTTTGTCACTGTAATATGTTTCCGGCGATTTTGATATTCGACTACGTATAGATATACCCTACAGACAAATAAATTTTTTAAATGACGTATAATTTGTGAAAACTTATAAAAAGTAGATAACGATAAATGAAATCGTAAAGTTTCATAGATATGATTTTCGAATAGCTTGTACCTTAAAACAAAAATTACGCTGAATGTAGTTAGGTGGATATAATTTTGTAAATTCTTATATTGTGCGGTGCTTCGGTTTCTATATATGAGAGGAAACGTACATATTCAGAATTTTGTTTTATCACTAGGATAATTTGTCTTCCATGTTCAACACTTTGGTTTACTTGCGATTTATTATAGTTATTGCCAATAATATAATTTAGTGAGAAGTTTTAATTTCTTTTAATTATCCCTAACAATAGATGCTCTTTAACGAATAAACTGCAATATCTCACTTACATTCCTTGTCACACTTATGCCCACCCCCCTAAGTCTCTCTGAAAATCGATATTGTTATCATTGTTCTTGTTAATTTATATGGGAACAATAAAGCAAATAATTTTAGAAGCGACGTGGACATTTCTCTTTCTCTCGATGTTAGAATAGATATACATCTTAGCAATTGACACTTTATCAACAACATTAAAAAGTATCAAAGAAAAAAGTTATTTTCACATCTTACACATATATACCTGTCATTAGAGACCATCATTTGTATGTAAAAATATATTTGGCGAAATATATTCTATGTGAGCACAAATACCAATTCTCTATCAGCACGCATGAGTCATGGCATAACAATCTTGTAAAAACTTGAGTTTACAATCGTAATTCGTATGTTTTCCCAACAAACAGGACGCCTAGAGTTAATGTGCTGTGTAATCTTAACCCTCTGTCAGTTAATTATTTCATTAAATTATTGAAGCGTGAGTAAGCTTTTTTATTATGCAAGCAAACCATTATCTGTGTGTATGTGGAAGTGGAAAACTATATTAAAAGTCTATAGATGGCTAACAGTGAGATATACTTGTAGTATGAAAATTTTTCAGTGTACAGTACATGATATTTACAGTAGGAGTAGAGTAAATAGAAATCTCCACATACAAAACTCTTGCGGGACAATTCAAATGTAAAAATGTAAAAATGTAAAAATGTAAAAATGTAAAAATGTAAAATGTCGGTTATCATAGCAATCATAGGTGTGTGTAATCTTCATGACTCCTCGTTGCCTTCACATAACTTGAAATATATGAAGAAGAACGAAAAATCAAAGATGTTGCGGAGCAATGTTTAAAAAGCGCAAAGCACCCCCCAAAAGGTTAGACTCTACATTTCTTCGCTTGGAACGCGATATATCTCTACCTTCCGATGTGTATCTCTACCTCTATAATGTAACGTCGTACGACAATTATGGAAGGGTAGTAAAAAAGTAGACAGAACATACATAGGTAGTTTGGTGCAGACCCACCTTTCCTGGGACGCCACCAGTCAGTCTCAAAGTAGCCTGCGGAGCAAGAGTGAGTTGGTGTTGTTGTTGAACAGGAGGAGTAGATGGTGTATGCAGAGGACGATGTGGACAGTCCTTGTGTCCAACACCGGATGAATCGATCAGATTGTATCGCAAGACAAGGGAACACGCGTATGTTTAATTAACACCGCAAGATCAGTTAGGTAACAAATATATAAAAGAGATTTATCATGTATACGTATATATGTAGTATGTATGCAGAGATGTGTATTTTTGAGAATGTATATTTTTTTAAATATAATATTCCTCTGTTTTTTTGGCGTGTGTGTGTGTGTGTGTGTGTGTATCCATTCAAAGTAACAAATTCGACAATCAGATGTACAACTTCAAGAGGAAGCATTTTTTTCCACAAAAATTCAGATTTTGTCATATATAGTTAACGTTACATTATTTTTCATCACAGTAAAGTAGGTGGTGTTGAAACAAAATATATATGTATAAAAATTTGTTAATCACCAACATAAATTTTTTGTTTGTAATCAGCTTCGTATTGTTAGCAGATTGCAAGATTGACAAGATTAATTGATCAGCGAAACATATAATGTAGGTGTTTAAGAACTAACTGAATTTGCGGTTGTGTGTCATGAAAATGAAAACGTTAAAAATGTAGGAAAATGTTGCCACCACCGAAAAGAAACTTAAACCAAACCCAGACTGATTGTTAGATACTTACTACCCATTATACATGTAATGACTATATGTTTGTTACACATATAATCTAAGGCTCACAATAAAAACTGTTATTCATTTTCAATCATAATAATTATGATGTAATAGTAATATATATTATTCACTTTTCTTATACATTATTCAAATGTTAGTGTGTACATATACATATGTATAATATATATGTATAGGTATATAAAATATGTGCTGAGATTAATAATATTTGTGTCACTACTTAAACACAATATGTTATCTTTTAATGTCGAGTATTAAGTAACAAAATATTTAAAAAATCATCAAAAGTGTTGAAAACTATTAATCCTTCAGATAGTAGGAAGAGAAAGTGCAAAATGATAATTACGATGTAATAAATTATTAAATTCATGTTTTAGGAATATGTAGGTTTCCTCACCACTTAAAAATTAATTATAAGAAACAATTTAGTAGAAGGTTAACTCAATCTTAATGTTACCCGTCATTACAAAACTAAAAATTTAAAAAATTGTGATGTAATTAATAATGTCACAATTCACTTCATTCGTAGTTAATACACGAGATAATTCACAATAATATATAAAAAATATTGTGTTGAGAATATTGTTTCTATGTGGTTACAAACTGTAACACAGTGTTGTAGTAAAAAAAAAAATATATATATATATAGAAGGCGAATAGTGTTTCTCTTTATAGACCACCCACTTTACTATAATCAATTGTAAAGATTCTGTTGTTTGCGAAAACTATGGAGCATTTGTAATTTGATATTTCAATGATCTTGAAAACGTTGCTATGTAAACGCACTCTAAACTCGTAAACGTTACGTTAAACTGAGTATTAAAGAAATTAATGGAATTATTTGGAATAAAGAGAGTAAGCGGAAATGGTTAACGATTATATCCATATAAGATGTAGCGCGATCTAACACGATACTTAGCACCGCAGGTAACCGATCAGATGGAAGAAACCTCGAAAATTAATTATATTTATGTTGGTAAAAATTCGTTGTGAATATCACGTGACTGTCCAATATCTAAACGAGTTTCTTGGCGAAATCACAAGTGAGATGTAATACATATGTGCAATATAGAAAAAAATCAGGAAATAAATATAAGAGACAAGTATCGACTCACCGTCGTGGGATGTATGTGTAGTCTGAATGGTTTGTGTTTGCTTGCTGTAAACAACCGGTTCCTTCGGTGGAATGTTGGTGTGCGCCACAGAGACGATTGTGAGTTCCCGCGTCTTCCTTCGTCCCGCACTGCCTCATCGAACAATACCAAGTTATAAAAAATCGGTCGTCAGAGGAAACGCAAGAAAGAAATGCGGAAATAAATACCTCTGAGCAGAATTTATGCTGGACGGCTGCAAGCTGGCATCTGGCGTAGCATTGGCACTTTGTTCAGGCGTCAGCGAGCTCATACTCGACAAACTGGAGAGCACGTCTGTGAGCAAATGGAATTAGTTGGGGCGTTAGGAAAGTTGCCTTAGGAAAAAATACAGCTCGTACATATCGAATCATAGTTATATACCCGATACTGGCGCTACGCCTAAGGAAGACAGCATCGCATCTATCTCCTTGCGCTGATCCTTGTCTGTGCCAGCGGCACGAACGGTGGCTTCTTCTACCTACAATCCACAAGCGAATCGTACAGCTGCCACAACGACATCATTACAAACGTACGCATTCCATGTGTAAATATATCTTTCTCATCTCTTACATCCTTCTGTTCCTTCTCTCTCCTGCGCCTCTCCTTCTCTTCCCTGATAGCTTGCAGCTTCGCCTTCTTCCTCTCCAGCTCGGCTTTGCGATCGGACATCATCTTGCTGTCCGGCGAGTTGGATATCTGAAAAATTTCATCACGAGTCGCTTTTAGCGACACATTCGAACCACGTGGCTGTGGGCCATAGGCAGTGGGAGCTTTTCAGCAAGAGACACAAATCGAGACAGGAGTCATTCTGTCATTGTCTCTCATTGAATATCTAATAAAGACATTTGTGTCTCTTGCTGGAAAGCTCCCAATGTTAAATATGTACGAGACGTCCGATGGGGAACGTTAGCGCGTGTCAGCGCTGCAAAGCTGGCCGTAGGTAGGAATAAACCCAAAGCACGTATTGATTTCTCAGCGATGACGTCAACTCAGGCCAAATTGTTGGTAAGTTAAAAATTTTCCCGTTCGATCAATCGCGAGGAAAACGTAGAGACGCGTCGTCCTCACGCCGCTCGATCGCGATCCCGTGGATTCTGCTCGTTCCAGCCGGAGGGACGCGCCAATTTCGGCGGCACTGAACGCGGCAAGACTCAGCGGGACTTTGACTCTCCGCTCGATCGAATCTGGGCGATGTCGGTGGCGAGTGTCGACGTACGACGTAACGGTGCGCTGATCGTTGATACGAATGAAACTCGGCGGGGCGAAGACCTTACCTTCGGCTAATGGCAACGAGCGGAGCGAACACAACCGACAATCTCGCACGTACGAGTCTTTACTCCATATTACATCACTTAAAGAAATTCAAGAGATAACGTGTAAAACAACAATTCTACATGGGCACCATCGCCGACACCGACACTATTAAGGACCAATGATCCACCAATGATCCTGTAGAATTTGTGACTCGAAACTCGCAGTAGTCGCAGTTCGCACTCGCGCTGTGCGCTAACGCCCTCTCGGCGATATTACAGTCAAAATAGTACCAACAATAAGAGGTACTTACCAATAGAGGGTATATCACCTCGATGAAGTACAGAGATACACTACTATCTTGTCGGTCGATATTGAAGAAATCCACCATAATGGCACGCAGAAACTGTCAGCGGTGAACCGGTAACGGGAACGGCATAACGGCGCGCCTGCCGCCGCGCTGAACATTGAACGCTAACATTTTTTCCTGTCAATCGTATCCAAATAAAAAATTATAATGACATGATATTGGGTGCGTTCGGGGAGACGCTATCAGCGCTATCAGCCTCAGTCCACGTCAGTCTATCTTCATTGCTTGTCATTGCTCACTGAAAATAGAACAAAGACAGACTGATGCTGATAACGCTAATAAGCGCCTCCCCGAGAACGCACCATTAGACATCAAAATAACGTCAAGTTAGACATCAACGCTAATGCAAAGATAAAATGACATAATAATGTCATTTCGAAGTCGTTTTTGGTATTATTTTGATCTCATTTTGACATTCGTGCTCCTTGGCCGAGATCTTGATGATCCAAAGAGATCACCTGCCAGCTACATTAAGCATGGTAAAAGAAAGAGGCAGAAGAAGAAGATGTTCTTGTGATTTCTTGTTCTACCTGGGGTAAAAGATATTTATGCCGAATATATATTCAATTTATTACGGCTTTGCCGTCGCTTGAATCAATCAATAAGACGTATACACACATTATATATATATATATATATATATATA
>VBVQ01001951.1:0-29002 GCA_011636635.1 Tetramorium simillimum | reverse complement strand
GGGTTATAAAAGCCTTGATTTCGAAAAATATGTCCGGGCCCCCGTTGGTTTTTCGCCCCAGGGGGAGGGTTTCGGGGAAAAAAATTTGTTTTGTTACTTGGCTCGTTTCGGATTGATATTCGATTTGCCATTGTGCACATCCCGGTTCGGATATCTCTATCGGAAATACGTTTGGCAGTATTTTGATGCGTACCTTGTTCCCGCGGGTTGTTAATATCGCAATACACCAGTTGTTACACCAGATACGCGTTATTTAATTAATAGACCCTCTATATTGGGAAATGAATCGTTAACACGCTCCACAGCGACGCGTGTCCGAAGGGTCGGAAAAGAAAAAAAAAGGGGGGGGGATACATTTGCACTTCGTTGTTTTTCGCCGCGGTATTACATCGTTTATGCGATTGAGAACCGTAAATTATATACCGTGTTATTATACCGCGCGCTCTCTACCCCTAGCGTGCTGCCGGAAACTCCTCGTACAGTGCCAATTTTATTCGGCACGCAAGTAAAGAACAATTATCGCAAAACGGGATTCCGCAACGTGCGCGGAAATTCTACGTATGTTGAAAGTGCGAAACATCGAGTTATACCCGATTCGAACTCGGGCGCTTATGGAGTCAAAGCGACGAAACATTTATAGGCGACAAAGCGCCACTCACCCGGGCGTCGCGACACACGGAACATTATGCAGTATGTTAAAAGCGCGTCCGATGATGAAATATAAAGCCCGATGCCCGCGCGTATCAATATATTTAACGTGTTTCGTCATGCGTTCCACTGTACGTGGACCGCGGGCTTCGTAAATCATTCGGTATGACTCTCGTGTATTCACATTGAAAACGGCGCAATTGAATGTTAGCTGTCTGAAATTTTGTTAAAGACAACGAACGGGCGGGCGGCTGGCGGGGCGAAAGGCCTGACGCACGACCCGCGAGCGTTGACCTATTATATTCCACAATGCCGCGGCCCGAAGTCACGACGGTTCCGCTCCCAATTGGCAATTCCCGACCGAACCAAGTACTGACGCCCGTTCGGGGAAGCATGGATATCGGGTGCTTCCAGCATATCGACACCGTCGCAACCGTTCCGGTAGGAATTCAAACAAGTATCGGACAAGTTACGGTCCGTAAAAAAGGCAATCTATCGCAGGCGGGGGAGGCACGTTACCGCTTGATCGAATTCTTCAGATATAAAAGGAGCCGCGAATAATGACTTTCTGTCGAAGACGTGCCTTTTAAAATTACAAACGGAGGGGGAAACGTTAAAATGGCGATCGCGAGTGAATTATTAGCCTCGGGGAAATAGCGGGTTTAATTTTATAATAATTGCGCGTACACGTTTTTTTTTTGGAGAGAAAGGCTTTCGTATGATTTTACAGAGGCAAAAGGGATATAGAGACGAGATCTCTGCTGATGTATTATTACTTTCAGATATCCATATATCGGACTATCCGATATTTCTTTTACATTCGATATCTTGATTGAATAATTTCGGCGCCTCATTAATTTTTCATGCGTGCATCCGATTTATGCCAGCGTTTATCCGACAGAATTGATGTCCCGCGCGAGATTGTTATCCGGGGCACTAATAGTCTGCGAATGATCGATTCATACGCTACAAATATCGGGTATCTCGCGCGCGAGGGTATCAGTGTCATCGCCAGTCAGCGGGGAGAGAACCGACAAGACGCTACACGTCGGAGATTATTCCCCGGATAGTGTCGAGTGAGAGTGCTATGGTTTCATATTTATTCCTCCCGGCGCGGTGCGCCGGGCTTTTGTAAAGTCAGCCCGGGGACTTCGCGCCCCCGTCCACACATAAATCAACGGGGAGAGAGAGAGAGAGAGAGAGAGCTCACTTGCCTTTCACGCTCTTTTCCCGTTTGTCAAAGAGCTCGCAATTCCCACCCCCCTTTTTTTATTCCTCTCGCTCCCGTCATCGGCCGCGTCCCCGCATTCGCGCCTCCTCGCGCTTCTTCCTCTCTCATTACGTAAGCACGACTAATTATGCATGCTTCGTTTTGCTTATTCCGATTAAGCCTTTCTTTCGGCCCCTATCGCCGTCGCGAAGTCGCTTCATCTCTAGTTCCGCTACCAGCTTGGCTTCCCGGGCCACTCTAGTCGAGTGCCGGATAATTTCCTGATAAGGTGATTGTTCCCTCAAGTGGACCAGGCATCCTTCAACGCAGCGAGAAGAGCTAGGATATTCATGGAATATTTGCCGGAACAAAGAGCACTGCATCCTTTTGAAAGTTTTAATTTTATGTTTATGAGAGGAATATAAAAAAAAAAAAAGTAATCATTACCAGTGAAACTTCAATATTGTTTTTATTATTTAACCCTTCGTCAGTAACCATGGGTTATTCATGATCCAGTTGATTTTTTAGTTGTAAATTTTAATGTAACTAATAGATGATGTGCTCCGATATCTTTTCCTAAAAAACTTGTCAGTCTTGAGATTATGTACGCTTAAGGACGCCAAAGTGTAATTGTTAGGTCTGCGGCTAGAACAATTTAAAATCGCGTTGGGTCTTCAATGACCCAAGATTGCCGACCAAGTATTTCCTACAAATTAAAAATTTCTTCTTTTGTGTTTTACAACATTCATTGACACTAAATTCATAAACAAATGAAGATTTTCTTATTAATTAATCGTACACATTATTGTAAAAACTGCGCCATATAAATGTTTAATAATTATATATGTATATAATGTATAATTATGTAATATTATATATTCTTTTTTCTATTTCAATAAAATGAACTAAAATAATGATTAAATCTGCTCTAAAAATTATTTTATTATTTTTTTCTCGTTTGAGACTTGACTTTCTTTCTTATAAAAATCTTTATTTTCACGAGTTTAAATAATTCAGTTTTTTGAAGTCAACATTCTTATACTATTTTTGTTAAGTACATGTCCAGAAATATTATGGTCTAAGAAAATTTTTTTTTAATTTAAAAACTATCAAAGTTACGAATTTTTAATGAAAATTACGGTTCTTTTTTTCCAATTTTTTACTCCGATTTAAATTTATAAAAAATAAGTAAAATATAATACAACTCCTGCAATGGTAAGAATTTCTTGTTAAAACTTTCACAAGTATATTAGAATTTTTTTATTTATTATAGAACAGTGAAAAATGTACTCTGGACATAAAAGACCTATGCAGACGGAAGGTGTAAAATTAAAGGTTGCAGACGGAGGGTTAAGATTAAATTTAAAAAATGATGAGATATAAAACATGAAATGTAATACGAAATATCATAAATTAATAAACTCGCGCCGACGTCAAATCTATGTTCACTAATACGATTAATAATTATACACAGACACTGAATCGCGTAACAACGGATATCTAATCTCTCCGACGCATGTAACATCTTTCGGCAAATGTGATTATATCGAATCACGTTACCCGCATGTAAATGACATTACGACTTCGCCGCGACGTAATAACCGGGGCCGCCGCGGCTTGATACGCAGGTACTTCCATTCGCACTGTATATCTTATGCGGATGTGTGTGTTTCAGACCGACAACTCGAACAAGAGCCAGGTAACGCTTCGCAATGTCGACTTTGGCCTCTCGGGTACATTCATCTGCGAAGTTACGGCAGACGCGCCGACCTTCTCCACGGCCTCCGTCTCGAAGAATCTCACCGTAGTATGTAAGTACATGCCCCACGGTATTACCCGGTATCACGAAACTCCGCACATGCACGAGGCAGACTGCCACTCTCCCGTTATCTAGGGCCACGGCTTTACGCACGGGCGAGTTAAGCGAGCGCCTTGAAAGTCGGGGGGGAAGTTTCATTTTTATTGTACTACGTCAGATAATTCGGCGCATACGAGAACTGGCGCTTAATTGCCATAATTCTAACTCCCCCGCCACGTTTTTGAACGCGTGCATGTGCGGAGATGTAAATTTTATATCCGACAATAAATTTTTGATAATAACGGAGAACTTATTTCTCGCACGCAGTATTAAAGTTGCAAGATGGCTTGATGAACAATTAAAGAAATTATACAATTGTTCCGCGACTCTTTCTTATAAAACGTTTTGAAATTTTTTAATTTAAGTCCGGTTGTATTAATGTATATGCATTTGTACGGCACTGTGGCGGCGGTAATATTTTTTATCTCAATTGAGTAAGCTAAAAAGCTTCGGTATAATGTTCTAGTTTCTATGTGAATATGATAATTTTATAAAATTACGGGCGATACATAATTAGAGCTGGCGTAAATGCTTTCATATATTTTCTTTAAACCGCGTATTTTCACGTGAAAATTTCTTCCGAGAACAGTTGACCCATAGAAATGCTTCGTTTATTCAGCTGTATTAAAAACCAAGGTTTGTTCCGCTTTATACGTACAGCCGCTTTTTTTCTCAAAGGGAATGAAATTAATGAGAAAATAGTTATAGTATTTTTCAGGATATATTATAATTTCTAACTTATAAATTTCAACAAATAACTACCATCTTTAACAATCCAAATTAAAATATATCATATTTTAAAAAATTTTTATCTCTCTTATTGTGAACCATTGTTTGAAATACTATATTGCATAAATTAATGTATAAAAATGTATAAAAAATATTATTGCAAAATCAATTTTTAAAACTTTGTCTACTATGTTTTTATTTGTATAGTTATTATTTTTTATTTTAGTAGTGTTATTTGAAAAATAAAAAATACGATAAACATTTTTTTTTAATTTACTATGATGAAAAACAGTAATACAATAAATATTTTTTTAAACTGTGCAATAACAGTATTGTTTATAATCAACATTTGAAAAAAAGCAATTTAGTTCAATATAATATTCAATATACACAAAATTATATTGAGCAATAAAATCACGCAGCGACATTATTTGCGCTTCTGTCCTTTTGTCGCGATAATTTATATTTTGCAATGCAGTGTCGTAAGTTGAAGTACTCAAAGAGATATGCATATTCCTACAGCTGGCGATGAAAGTTCCCTCGTCATCGTTATTAACTCTGTCGCGTTTGATCCGTCTATTGAATCTGATCCGTGTGTCGTCCTCTTTGTCGCTGAATTGATATCAGCTTAGTCGTTCAGTGCAATATATATTTGGCCGAACAGTATCTCATTCTAATCTGCATATATTGCGCGAGAGTACGTGATTTTCCCGTAGAATTTTATAAGCAATAATATATCCGTAAAGTATTTGTTAAGAAAATGTTAATATAAGTAAATTTATTTATATACGATTATAAATTCGGCATATATTTCAAAAATTCGAATGCAGGGCAGTATGACAAACTATGGCTGGTGGTGAAATTTCATTTCGGAGAGTCATGTGTGGTGCGCAGAATTAGAAGTTTTGTCGCTCATTATGGAAATTAGTTTATCATTCCAGCATCATCAGCACGGATGTAATTTATCGTATGAAATTTAAAAGTTAAACTCACGTAATTAAAAGTATGTCGCTTTGCATTCCATTGATAATCATGTCACAAACCCAATAAAGTGAATTCCAAATCACTCATTTAATAACTTATAAATGACAGATTCCATAACGCATATTAATCAAGTTGTTTATCACACTCTGTGAAAATGTTGTAATACATTGCATATTAAAATATGATGTTATAAAAATGTAATCATACGTATTAGGTATTTATTTATAAAATCACTTTTATTATTAAAGCGAATGCACTTTCTTTTGAATCTCATTCCGATATACGGCCGATATCTGTAAAAAGAGATCAGTGAGAACCTAAGACAGTTAATAGTGTGCAGTATTGATATTCAATTTGTAAATATGAATAAAACATCAAATATTTTATTTTTACTTGCAAATTCAACGTCGAATGACATGATATGTATAACAGTGGTACTTTTTTTTTAATTCATTATATAACAGATTTTATCTTAAAGGTTCTCAAATGTTTTACACACACATATTTTGGCTAAAGAATTTTGGAAAAGCTTATTTTAAATACTTTATCTTTTTATTTTATTTTCAACAATTAATCCTATTGCGAGAATGTATTTTTGAATTTGTCTTGTTAGTTGAGAGAATTCAGTCACTATACTAATCGATTAGATTTACGAACATCTGGGAATTTTCACTTTGGTATTTGCGTTATTGGATTTAAGATACTCACGTGTTATTCAAAGATGAGCGACCACGAGATAGTAATTTCGCCATATATCTGTCCGCTGAGCTCTTTAAATCTTCCTGCTATAAGTTACCAGCATTGTCGGGACTACCAGATGCTTTCTACAATCCTCTCCTTCCTGTAAACTTTCGGGAAATCGAAGATTTCACGATGCGCCGTAGCATTGGGGGACGTGCGAATTGTACGTCGCGCGGAGACACACATTTTGCAAGGCAAAAATCGAGACCCTCGAAGCACAGTTGAAAAACTTTCACGCGTATATGTTTGCTCAGTTGCATCCTTTATACTACGCATAAAGCTCGCAACGCACGGAACGTGTTCTCTTGTTGGACTTTTTGTACACCGCTGCGCGTGTTACATTATTTGCCGTGGCACCGCTGTGCTTGTTACAAATTGTTACACAACAGAACATTATCACAGAGACAGCAAAGCTGAAATATAAGCAGATGCAGATTTCTCGAAACTTTTAATTTACTATTATTTAATTAATGAACCATTTGCAACATACTATTAATTGAAAGTATTCCATTTAATTATATTATCTCTGCAGAAGTTTTTCAATTAATCTTAGTGATGTTTGCAGAATCCTTCACGAATTATTGAAATATTGTTACTTAATTTTCTTATTTTTCCAACATGTTCATTGTCACGTAATATTTTAATATAATGGCTATTCTTTTTTTAAAATAATAATATAAATGTCAAAAATCATAAAAAGATTTTCTATATAAAAATTGTATGGACAATCACTGTATACGGCAATAATAATAACATGATTCACTTTCAACCTGATTTACTTGTAACCTGAAATTATTACATATATTTCCTATATTGATATCATCCGTTCTAGTTTCAAATAATTTATTAGAAAGTAAATACTGTTTTATTTATTATATGCATAAAAGTTTAGTTTGCAAATATTTGCAAATATTTCTCATATGGCTACGACATTCATTTTTTTCAAAATTAAAAATAACTATTCTTTTTGCGTCTGCATATATTCTGCTTCAGTTAGCGGAAAATGATTCAATATTTTTATTATATTCAAGAATTTTATTTCCCTACGCGCTGCATACTTTTTTATTTTCTCTAGCTAGCAGATTTAATAAACGTTGCGCACGCAATTTTAGCTTTTTCATGATGTAACGAGGCTATATGTTAATTAGAAAATAATTATTGTGTGTAAAAGGGTTCTTGTTTGGTTCGATATATTTTACGCGGTATTATCAGAGCACATGTTATACTTGCTTTTATTTGATTTACAAAAAACAAATATACAGATATGTAACTTTTTCCACATTTACAGACAACAATTTTGTCACTATTTTTTTTTCACGAATATTATGCGACGAATTCGAGCGATGAAATTGACATATTTTTTTCTTATTGTATGCTAGGAATTCGGGCAAAAAGTTATTTGAACAGAATTTATGTCGAAATTACAAAATTATTCTTGAAATATGTTCTATCATTTCCTGCTTCGGAAGAAGAATTTATTTTGCAATTTTATATTGAAAAGACTCAATGAACGATGTGTAACGTCTTAAAATGCGACGGTACGATTCTGCGTAGGATGCTGGAAAAATGCTTAAATATCGGAAATTCTGCGCTTTCTCGTCTCTCTTACGTCCTGTGCACGAAACGGAAGCATGTTGCTGAATTCATGCGGTATACTCCGTCCTGTAATAATAACAACACATCAATTGTACACAATGCGCGTTGATATTAAAAACAATTTGCATTGCGTAACGTATTCGGTGAACGCAATCGTGTTATACGATTTAATCATTTATGTGCATAATACTTGTGTAAATTTGAATTAGTATAACATTTTGCGAACTGTCCCTTGATAGAGTATTACTGTATAGTAATAGCAAAGTCGCATAAACTCATGAACGGTATTACTGAATTACCTAACTATACGCGAGCATTGTACCGTAAGTGTATACAACATCGTGAGTAATACGGTGTGCACTCCATCACTTCATTATTTTATGTCCGACGAGCTATGCTATTTCCAGAAACCATTCCATCAGAAAGAAAATTCTCCGGAAACCTCGTTAGAAATGAAATGTTGGATCCTTTGAAATTACACAGCGTTGTCAGGAGAAGCAATTTAGTCACTTTTTTTTAATAATTGCGTTATATGATAGCTAGATGTATATGGATTACGTATATGATGTATAGATTATTTCGAATATCGTGTCTTCCTTGTCTGAATAGTAATTCTCTAATATTTATTTAATTCGTAACGAATGCCAAATCAACATTTTTCTAATAATTGAGAAAGCAATATTTCTCACATAATTTCTGAATTCTTAAGATCTCGGCAATTAAATTTACAAGTTAAACTTCTATTAAAAGTAAAATTTATTTGAAATTAATCGCGGAATATTTTTGTGCTCTTAAAACTTAATTCTCTAAACATTTTTAATTGTCAATTAACATTGTTTTGTAAATCAGATTGATGCATCTTTATGAAAATAACATAGCAAACTGCAAATTTCAATGCATTAGATGAATCTATATTACGTATTATATATTTACATATATGTAATATATGTATATAAATTACATATATTTACACACTTATTTCAATTTATATAAATTAATTTTGATATTTATACATTACTAAATGCGTAATTACGTGTAATTATTTCGTAATTAACACTACTCGTGTTGGGACACATGTAGTATCATATAAAAGTTATTATTGATTTTATGGTTATTATTGATATTTACTCTGTAATTGACTATGATAGTCGTTGGTACGTTTATGCGTTTGTAACTTTCACGAGTATTTCAAAACAGTAAATATTTGAGATCGAAATCAGTTTTAGGAGCTAAATTTCCGCACGTTAAATTTGAACGATTAATATTAGAGAACATTAAATATCTCTTAACATTTAAGAGGTTAAATATTAGCGTAAAAATTAAAAATCGTAAGAAAATAGAAAATTCGAGTATAAGAAATGAATCGATTTCAGTTTTATCATGCAACAAATATAAAGACTGGAATGGTACAGATGATAGAAATGTGTAAAGAATTTATTGTCAATACGGGATAAATTCAAAACTTTTGTCTTTATCATACATATAGAATGCTCTAAATGTAATAAACTTTTTATCGAATTCCTTGTAGTCAATTTGAATTTTTTTACAATGAAAATGTAATTCGACTTATTTCTTAATCGTTTATACACATATAATGAGAATTATTTCTCGGTAACGCGAAATGCTGCGTAAGGTGTACCATAAAACGTAATATTCCACTTGTTAACGCGAGATCGCAACGTTTTTGGAAAATCTCGCATAATTTCATTTTATACAAGGTGAGGTTGCTTATCAAGAAAATTGCACGTGTATGTTAATGACGAAATTTCTACATATTCGCGCTCTAATGTTCTCATGAATGTAAAATAGATTCAGACCTTAATATAACGCTCGAGAGTAGTGAACACTATATCGAAATCGCTTGTAATTCTGCTTAAGCACGTTCCTCTCAATGCACCGACAAATGCGTGACTGAATCGTCTCACACAAATTCACTTTTGAATTTTCGTTAAGTTTTGTTCTCACAAATTTCCAAGTTATTTTTTCCGCGTAGAAATACGCGTTATTAAAATACGGTTCGAACATGTGTGAGTGTACTCACGTACAGAAATTCTATAGCAGTTCTTTCATCATAACATCGAATAAAATATCCATTAGGAATTTGCGTTGTTTCAACATTACGTTAGCCGGCGCATAATACTTTTATTGGATGCGCTTAATTAAATTTTCTCTCTCCTATTACAATAACGATTTTTTATTAGGATTTTAATAGGATTTTTTATTATTTAACAGAAATAAATTTTAATATCAAATTTATTAACATTTTGTCTTATATAATGTGCGATATTAAATAGATTATTTTTTTTACATTTACTGCAAGTAATATATTTATTAATATTTATGGCTTATAATATTTATTATTGTCGAAAAAATAGTTTTGAATTTGGAAAATAAGAGATACAAACATTTCTTTGGCACAAAAATATCCGATAAAATGTCATGTATAAATTGATACTTTATAATATGATTTAATTTACGTTTTCCTGCTGTTTATATTTGTTGCAATCATTTTAATCAGTTATCATATGTAAAAGGTACTTTTAAGAAATATCAAAGCAAGAGTTTTACGCCAATTAACTGTTATACGGTTGTACTATCGTCATTTTAATTGCAGACATACGTCACGTTTAATTGGCACAGTCTTTTCATTTACGGGAACATATGGACGGTAGTCATCAAAAATTTGTATATGTGGTAGTATGTCATTCCAACTTTGAAATTGACTTCCGATAAGCGGAGAACAAGATTGATGATCGAATGATGCGCGATGGCTGTCGAAATTTCTGGCAACCGTTGGCCATTTCAATCTGCAAAATTCAAGGATCAGTCATATCATCCAATATCCCAGCCATCAAACGCAGGCGAATGCATTTATATAAAATGCTTTGAAAATGTTTCGCAGTGATAGCAAATAAAAATCTTTTTTCAAATACAGTAATTTTGAATAACACTTATTCAGCAATCGTTTACGAATGGAAGAATTCAGTTGCAGTTTTTCGCGAAGGGACCATTCGATAATTAGTCTACTTTGAAATTTAAACTATTTTCAAACAACCCACATTCCAAGGAAGATGGTTCTTACCTTTCATTTTTATGTCAAATATTTGTCCACATTTATGAAAACGCTTCATTGTTTTACTGCAGTTGCGTTGTGTGAATTTTTAAATTTTTATTGATCCATTTATTGCTTATATTTACTTTCCGTAAAAATGTCCTCATATTGGAATCCCCCCCTTTTTTTTGTTTTATAATTATTTCCAGCTTTATTGCATTCCTCTTCTTTCAGTAAGGTAGGATACTTCAAGTTTTGTTTTTCCTCAGTCTATTCTCCGTGCTTCTCTGTCAAATATTTAAAGGTTTCCTCTTTTTCACCGAGTTGCTGTAAATGTATCACATCTATTTTTCAACAGACAGTCTTTGTAGAAAACTTGCCTCCTATTCCATTGCCTCCTCCACTGTTTTCTTTTTACTCCATGCTTTAATTGTGGTACTGTCCGTCTACACGATTCCGATATCAATATTTTCCGATCTTCCGATGATTAATTTCACGCAAGACTGATGGACGCTCGGAAAGAATATTCAACGCAATGATAGTGATCTGTGAGAAGATTTCGGTAGGTTCATTTCTACCGCGCAATCTTCCATCGATCACGACGGTGTCCGCGATTCGTTACAATTGGCAGAGACATAATATCTGCGGATCACCGGCTTTATTACTGACATTCAAATCTAGGCGGAGAATCTCTGACAAAGCGGAACTATCCGCATCCCGGACAGGATATGAATTTCATATTTTACGATAACATCGCAAAGATGCTCATAGAGTAAACTCAGTAAACGAATCCTTGTCGCGGTGCAGTTTTCGCGTGCTTAAAAGGAAAATTGTGTCCGCACTTGAATTTTCTTGAACGCTACTTCCCTCCGTTGATATCGGTTTTCTCGTATCGTAACGACACTGTGTTAAAATTTGCACCGCGCAATAGAAGCGCAATAAATCGATCAATCGATATCAAAACTTAACCGAAATTCACTCGAATAGAACGAGCGAAACTCAGCGCGAAATAGACACACTTCTTTTATGTCGAGGTAAAAGTTTTATCGTATAATTCCTGCGATATCTGACAGTTGCGCGTTATTTTTTTTTCTCCTACTCCTAATTCTGTTATTTTTGATAAAAGTTCGGGAAAAAGTGGAAGTCATAATTATGCATTTTTTTTTTACAACAATAGACGGTAATAAAGCTTTTGTTAATAAGAAGAAAATAGAGTTGAAAATTTTCCCGCGCGCGGGACATACGTCATGTAGTTTTATAGTTATATCATGATTCAGGAATCCTTCATACTTATTCGCATAAACGTTTAATTTACTGCAACATGAACGCAGCTCTACATTATCCTTCTTTCCGAACGTCTCAAATTTCTATTTAAGCGTTCTTCCACGTACAACAGAGTTCGATATTAAAAACCTCCTGATATTAAGCCATTCGTGAATTCCTGTTCGCATTACGCAAGGAATCGCGTTGCTTCTCGGCGCCTTTATCATATATTTTTATCGCTCTTCGCGCCTCGCCTCGATACTACTATTCATTGACGGAACGTGGCAACCTAAGCGGGATTCGATTAATCGTTCTATCGTTTCACGAGTCGTCGGTTTATCGTCGCCCCGAGCAGATCTTAGGAGACTTCACGGTTATTCCTTTCACTTGACTTACCAGCAATAGCTTCCGGTTTCATCTCAAGTATGTTGGCTTCAAGTGCTTCGCTGTATAAAGTACACATATACGAAGCCCGTAGTTAAGAACGTGAGAGTAATCGAAAAATCCAAGTGGAGAGGATACTATAACGCGTTATTCAATAACGATCGTGAATCGATTGAAAATCTCGGAACGTCTTCTATATTTATCACAATATTATTCTATTAGACTAACAGAGCCAGAGAGCCGTTGGAGTCGATAAAAAGCATTTAACACGTTAAATGAAGAAATAGCAAATCAGATTCGGTTTGCATTAAATATAATTTTAAATTCATAATATATGTATATGATGTACGAGAGATGTTTACAAATTTCAGGCGTGTGTGTTTAATTTTAACTGCGCTTAATGAGCGCAGTTTATTTATTATAGATATTATTGAGAAATCTGTATTAATCGAAAAACATATAATGTCGAAGTCTGTTTGACTCAACTTTCTAAATTATTTGGCGAATTAAATTATGCATCATAATACGAGCTCGATGAATGCATGACTAAACACGCCATTAAAATTTGATAATAAGCTCTAGTTATTTTATTTTCGGCGCAGGTTGGTCTGAATGTACGAATTGCAAGAACCACTGATTAGCATATGGTAAAATGAACAGCGATGATTTTCCAGTAGCATTCGATGCTTGGAAATTAATCGTCGAGATCGACACACACACACACATGTTTCTCACTCCGAATTGTCACATTTGAATTAAATAAATGTGATTGAAATGATCTTTTTTAAATACGATTCACATATAATTCTTATAATTTTACTGTCGTTCGTATGCACGCATAATGAACGCGTTCTATACACATGTAATGGGCAAGCGAAAATATTTTTCGTGTAAATACGTAAAAAAACTTTGTGGAAGATTTTTTTTATTTTTCTGACTGAGTGAGGCATGGCAGCGAACATTTAATATCTTCGGCCGCTCTGAACCTTGATAGTTTAGTAATAAAGTTGAAGTGCTTTGTAAATTGATCCGTTTCCAGCGCATCCAATTTCTCCAAAAGTATTTACACAACGAACGAAATTGAAATGTGTGTATATAAAGTGCATTTAGACATTTATAGATACGTATAAATATCAGATCGGCATTAAATTCAAATGATTACTGCTACAAGTATGCTTGAGAATGATATTCAATACGTAATTAGGAAATAACGAAGACTGTGATTAAACGAAATTTATTTCAACAAATTTACAATATATTGATAACAATAATTTTATTAATTATTGAACTTTTAAGAGATTCTTGCTCTCTTAATTATCGGAGAGATATTTCGCGTGCGTTTTGAAATTCTATAAAAATCAGATTACTTGGGCGTGTTATATTTCCTGTTTGAAGTATCGCGACGATTAGTGAATTTCCAATACAAAGTTTGCTTTATTATTTCATACAGGTCCGTTATCTGCGCGGGCGGCAATAGCCGGTTCTATTCACGGACACTTCATTTCGCTGCAGAACAAACAAGCTTTTAATCACAGTTTCAGTTTGCAGCTATTGTCTTTGCAGTGCAATGCCCCCCCCCCCGCGTTTACCGATTCGCGCTACCATCGGCAAAATCAATATCCACGTAGCGCGCACTTAATATTTTTCCACGGTTACGCGTTCGTAACTGCCTTCTGAGGATGGCGTCGCGCCGGGATTACGCAATACACGTACCCCATTGTACTCCGCGGAAGCGACATAAAGCTGGCGACATAACGGGGTCTCCTCATTGGCGCTTGAATATTGGATAAGTTCGGCGGCGAGCACAGGAGGGGGGGAGAAACGGAGCGATTACGGCGCCCGCCGCCCCTCCTCAGTGCACCGCCGTGCTCGAGTTTCGTCGACAATGACTATAAGAGAGACCCGCGAAATTATTATGTTTCAGCTCTGCCCCGCGAGGAGCCCGTTATCGTATCGGAACGCGATCGCTACGACCCGGGAGACATGTTGAGGGCAAATTGCAGCCTGCCACCCTCGAAGCCACCGGTTCACCTCTCATTCATGCTCAACAGTATGCCGGTAAGTGATGCCTATCGACACGATTGTCGTATTATCGTATCGGGGAGTGTGGGAATATGCGTTAGCGATTCTTCGGTTAGCGGATTCCGGCGTTATACTTGCGGGGTTTGCAGCGTGCGGTGAGAATCGAACTCCGACCTTCTCCGAAGGGAAAGGCGCTGCGATAAATAGCGAAATCTAATTTTCGTGCGCCGACATTTTTAAGAGAAAAATCGGCAATGTTTATTTATCGAACGCTGAAAAAAAAAATCTGCGGTTAAAAACGGACGAATCGGAGAAATCTCGTAGGATTGATTAAATTCTGGTTATTATAAGTTATAAAGTATTGAGTTCAGAATATTGGATCAGTCCTGCAAGAATTTCCGATTCGTCCGTTTTTCCAGAATTTTTTTTCAGTGAATGATTTAGTCCACAACCAACTTGGTAATGTAACAATTTTTATCCAGTTTAATTTTTTTTTTTTTTTCACTTTTGCTGCTTCAATATATCTATTACGTTGGGCGTTACATTCGATTCGTCTGACTCGATAGGGAATTAACCAAGTGTGAAAACATGCAAACGTTGAAATGTACACGTTGTAAAAATACTTGTCGTCGGCGGTGACTCTATATTTTTTTTTTTTTTGCCAAACGGTCCATTTAACAGCTGCGCCCTTTTTAGCTTCATACCACTCAATCGGAATCCGCTTTTCTCACATCTTCCTCCGCTCGAAATGGGTCCCTTTTATAAAAATTGTTAAATCGAAGACTATTTGCTCTTACCACCCCATGAAACTCGTAAGCCTCATTGAAAGTGCCCAGGATTTCGATATCGATTTTCAATTTACGGAATGTATGTGTCTACATAGCCGCTATTATCATCGTCGCCAATGTTTATTGTAGTAGGAAACTCCTTTAACCGTTCGGAAAGGAGATCATTTCCGCACGTTACTATTTTCCCTTTATCGCCGAAATCACGCGCTCGAAATGGCTCCCATTTATTACCGGCTTTTAACTGATGTGCGCGTGAAATTTGCATAGTCCTACTGCGAGGGGCACATTTTAGTGCTCAATTTAGTCGGAAATAATTCCGGCGCAAGAACGTTGAGGAATCCTGCCGCGAGAGCAGCTCCACGGGGTGGCGGCATTGACAGACACTAAAGAGGTTAAGCAAAGCCCTTTGTCCCGCGAAAGTGTTGCAGTAATATGCGTATCGTCTGTTTTGGCAATCTTGCAGTTCTTATACCGAGACCGCGCGGTCGGCCTGCGCGGAATGATTAAGCCTTAGGGCCACCGCAACCCAAAATTGCATAGCCGCGTATGCATACACTGTAAACTCCTATGGGGGGTCGCCACTCTGCTCCCGCTCAATATTTCATTAATTTCGACTACAAGAAAGGTAAATTTTGACTAAGATTGAAGTTAATTTATCTAATTTAACTCCCATGTTGGTCAAAATTTTACCTTCCTTTCAGTCAAAATTAATGAAATATCGAGTAGGAGCGGTGGCGACCTGTGGAACAGTTAAAAGTGACTCAAATTGAGTCGAATTTGACACTACGAGTTTAACAGTGTGGCATAAAATCATCTGGACCAGTGAGTATTAAGCATAAATCAATGGTGACTTTATGCTTGACGTTCATCGGTCCGGACAGCCTTGCGCTATGCATATGCGGCTATGCAATTTTGCGCGCGATAGCCTTTACCCGGGACGCTCCGCGTCATCGTCGTCTCCGTCGTCGTCTCCGTCGTCGTCTCCGAGGGTAAAAGGTTTTATCAAACGCGTTCGCGGGATAAGGGAATTTGAATAATCGGATAATCCGTGCAAAAGCCGGCAGGAGCACCGAACGAAATACTAATAATTGCGATACGGGGAAAAAAAATCGTTGTCGGGCAACTTTTACCCGGGCGAAACGCACGGGCGCAGCCTCCGGGCGATGCATTACCCATAATCTCCGGGGAATGCGGTCGCGAGGATCTCATTAGCTGATACAGCCAAATGCAAAATGGAACTCTCGCGGTTCCAGGCTCGACCGCGCCCGCGGAAATCCGAAATTCGCCCATTCGACTTTGAGCGAGCAACGTTCCCGCTGAACGTGACGCGTCTTATCTCACTCTTTTAAACGGTAGCGACATTTCTATTCCGCTGGCGTATTTCACCCATGATTGTTTGCATTACGCTCGAGTAAAAAGAGAAGTAAAACTTTCGTTTTCCAACGTAATCGACTGATAGGGAAAATATCGGTTGTTATCGAATATTTTGCGATATCAATCGGAATTGAATCAATTAAATTTCTTTCTCCGTGAAAGATCGCTAAGCAAATAAGTATTCAATAATTTGGAATAATCAATTTTCTGTAGAAAGGAAAAATAAAATTTTTGTTGTCTAACATAACTGACTGAAGGTCTGATAGGAAAATGTTGGTCGAATATTTTGCGACGATAGAATAATATGAATCAAATTTCTTTCCATGGAGAGAGAGAGAGAGAATATTATTAAACAAATGTTCAATAATTTGGAATAATAAATTCTCTCAGGATTCTTAGTTCTCTAACGTTATTCCATGTAAGTTTCTAATGTTATTTACGCGTCACAATTTGTTTAGCTAACGTACTTGCTTTGGCGGATCCAATCGAGATAATCGAGATGATAGCGAATCGTGAATTTCGTAAAATTGTATTCTCCGGATGCGCGGCGCGATAGTAAAAAGCCAAGAAAATACGAATCCGGAGAAATCAACCGCGGGTTTCATGGGACCTGGAAAATTAGTATCGCGTGTATATACATATAAGTGCGAGTAACGAAGGAACGGCGCTGGCCGGAGGCGGCGAGGGGGGAGGGGGGGGTAGTAACGAATTGCCCAGGTCAGGAGCAACCGGGTCGGTCTGCTAGCTTCTTACGGCTAACGTCTTGTCGAGAAACTCGTCGAATTTGCAGGGAACGTTTCTGAGAGCGTGGAAGATATCTTGTCGCGGAAACAACGGTTTCTTACGGCCGGGGCGTTGCCAGTACAAGTTTACTCGCGCCGGAAAAAGTAGTTTGCTCCCAGGAAAAACTTTTAGGTAGTTGATCTCTCGCCGAGAAGATTTATCCTCCGATTTATTCGTCGAAAGTCTTTTTAATTGTTTATTTCAGTTATTATTGCCGTATAACTTCAATATTTGTGAATAAATACCGTGCATTTACCGTTCATTATCCAGAGAGGTAATTGTGCAAATACGTAACATCGCATTAGTGTAGATTGTCGTTACATACACGATGAATTGTGTTCTTACGCTTTACTGCTATTCAATTTTTTGAAAAAGTGAATACTGCGAGTTAAACAATTCTGCGGTTGTTTTTTCTAGATTTCTTTTTGCGAAAATGTTTCGTGTTGCATTATACATTAAAACTCATCGAATTTTAATTATCACTCGTAATTTTATTAACCGTTTCTCCACGGGATATGTGTACAACTGGGATATGCATATCCCCGCAGTGGCGGAAGAGTTAAAGAATGAAGATATATCACAGAATAAGAGAATAATATTATAAAATAATGTTTGTTAATATTTAGAGTCATTTATTATTTTTTATTCTGTTGTATATTACAGAGTGACGTTAAATGTAACAGCTCTTCTGATAGAGAATTTAATTATGAACAAAAAATTTCCGATAAATATGGATCTGAAAATGCTCCCTTAAAAAAATTAGAATCCAAACTCTTCTGAAACTTTTTTAACATACACTCTCTAAAAGTGAATCAGTGAAACTCACTGTCAATCAGCCACTATTCACTGATTGTCAGTGTTAAGTATGCCACTGAATTTCTCAATGGCATATTTATCAAATAGTGACTGATGGACAGTGAGTTTCATTGATTCACTTTTAGAGAGCATTTTTGCAGGTATCTGTGAATTCCATTTTTCGATAAAAAATACCAAGACAAAAGTTGTAGAGAATTAAATTATCTTTTAAACGAGAACAAAAAATTTCTATTACATTCCAAAGGTTTTAAGATAATCAGCTTCAAATAAAAAAATCAGTTTTTAACAGTAGAGCTTTTCGGCCATTAACGGTAGAGCTTTGAAAAATAATCTCCATTATGATTTTAGTTAATTTTTAATATTTTTATCTTATCTGTTGGTTATTTTACTAAAAAATTTTACTTTTCTGTATTGTTTTTATTCTATTGTCAGTAGCCGAAAAATCATTTTTTTGTCACATTTGAAATGGTTATCTTAAAATGTATGGAACGTAATATAGTATTTTAGTCATATTTGAAAGATAATTTGATTCTTTACAGCTTTTGTTTCAGTAATTTTCATTAAAGAGCATATACTTTTCCAGATATTTACAAAAATTTATTTTAAAAACGTGATTTTAATGATTTTAGGGCACTAATCTTTTAAGAATATTTTTGGATCCACGCTTATATAAAATTTTTTGTTGAGAATTAAATTTTCTCTCAGATTCAGGGTGTTATATTTGGCCCTGTAAAGCTAAATTTACATCAAAATGTATTTATTAATTATTGTCATAATACATTAATGATATATAATTCTTGCATATCTATATATTTGCAACATCAGTGAAATATCTCGGTTTTAATTGTAATAAAATGATATCATAAGACTCTTCCTCTCTGTCTGATAAGTGCATTCTGAATTTTAGCTACAAAAATAGAAATGGACACACTGCTATAATTTGATATGCTGCTAAACTTATCAGTTTCCTGTTTTTCACGGTATGACGCAAATATATAACATACGCCAGGATATGTTTGATAATACTAAAATAGATGAATAACAGTTTTAATTACCATATATCGCGTAAGAGACAAACGGTTTATCTCTAGTTTGTAATTCTGAATGTTTATTATTAAATATTTATCCTTTTAACATTAAATGAAACACCGTAACGCACTCATAAATCGCGTATAATAAATCTTCTTTAACCGTACTGATATTAAACATACCGAATACGTCAGGAAACTTTTAATTGTAATAGTTCACGCAACGTACTCGTATTTTCTGTTAACTTCATCCCAATAGTTGATGTTTACATTGCGTGCATTCACGGCACGATATTCCTAAGGTTAATCTGCGCGCCGGCACTATCACGGGGCGCGAATAAATTTTGCGCAACTGACGTGCGCTCTTACGCAGATATCAATATGCAGTCGTTATCCTTTAATACCTCATAACCCGACAGCGTAAGCGGCACTAGATCATACGCGATCTCGCTTATCCTATTATACATTCGCGAAAGTGCACGTATGAGACAACGAGAACGGAGTATTCGGGCATTCTCGTCCGGTATACGAACCGATATAACTCCGAAGAAACAAGAGATACGAAGAGCGCGAAAGAGATATGAAATGAAACTCCTTGTCTACGTTCATATTGTCTTACATTCACATTAATTTACAACGTAGATAATGTTTTCGCTGTATCATGTGATATGATTATGGTAACCATCCGTCCTATATTGCAGTCCATTATTTTAGGTCTGTGTCCTTTAAAATTTATTTTTTTCTTGAAAGAAGCTCCCTTTTGCCCTTTATTTCTGGAAAGTCTTATAAAATGTCCTATACATCAGTTTTTATCATCTTTGTATATTTTATATGTTTAAATAAAGATGTGTTTTTTTTTAATACAAAATTGTTTTAGTTTACAAAATTTTACTTTTTTTATATAAACATATAGGGTCGGTGGGCCATTTGTGGCCACTGGTTCATTTCTGGCCACTTCGACAGTTTTCGAATTATTTAGTTTAATGCTTCTTGTTGACCCTATAGTAGTAGATGAATTTTGTTTTTACAGTATTTCTGCTGATCACATATTCATTTCATAGTTTTATGACAAATCTAAATACTGGTCAAAAACGACCTTAAAGTGGCCACAAATGGTGCATCCTACTCAGGGAAAAATATGAATGCACTGTAAACTCCTATGGGGTTGCCACGGCTCCTACTCAATATTTCATTAATTTTGACTATAAGGAAGGTAAATTTTGACTAAAATTGAAATTAATTTATCTAATTTAACAATGTTAGTCAATTTTTTACCTTCCTTTTAGTCAAAATTAATGAAATATTGAGTAGGAGCAGTGGCGACCTATGGAAACAGTTAAAAATGACTCAAATTGAGTCGAATTTGACACTACGAGTTTAACAATGTGATAATGATAAATTTACATTGCACTTGTTTGTGGGAGAAGGGTAGGTGGCGGTGTCCTTTATTTTTCTCAAAGAGAGAGAGAGAGAGAGAGAGAGAGAGAGAAAGATAGAAATATGGTCACCGTGGATATGATGGCATATATTTATATAATCCTCAGTACATTGAAGTGGCACAATTGAAGGGGCAAGTCAGCTACCTGTGACTATCAACGTATTAAACTTTTCATATTTTTAAGGTGCTTCGCGAAATTAGATTTGGCTCTATTCCCCTTCTTCAGATTTTAATCCTGGATTATTTCGTTCGGATACTTCTACGAGTATGAGAGGGCTCACACTCCACGCTTTATTTCCGTCACATTCTTCTCTTTTTCACCCTCCACATGATCCACACGAGATTTACACGGCCGTGAAGAACAACCTATCGGAATACCATGTATTACTCGATAATATGGGGCGGGATTTGTTATTTGAGTGAGATTTATTGTGGTTTTATGCGTCGCTCGACACGTATAACCGCGCTGGCGAGCCCGACAATGGCAAATTACGATCTCTCTGAAATATCTGTTTGATGCCCCGCGTTTTTTTTTTGCATCCGTAATTTCGTTTTTAATGAACTTGTTAGACAGTTTTCCGCGGGAGAATTAACGTTCCTCAATCTTTCCAATTTTATTCTCTCCGCGGATCAGTGCTTCAGTTTTCAACTTCCGGGTCTTATTTGATGTGTTAATTTGCACTTTCACGTTTACAACTGAAGTAAAACGGTAAGCATCGATGTTGCTTGAAACGAAATAGAAACGCGTTATGAAACAAGCTGGGAAAACAAGTTTCAAGTAATATTTTGTTTTAAAATTGTATAACTTGCAAAGAAATATTTAAATTGCACGGGAAAGAGAGCTTGCGTAGAAATTATTCAATGAAATACTTACGACTTTTATGGGTCTCCAATCACTTTGACCAATCTGAAAATATTATTTCCGGCGTCAGTTTAATTTTAATTTTTCGACATTGTTTTATATTTATACGATTGAAAGTGTTTTGGTTAAACAGTGAAAGAATCGGCGTCCTTCCAGGCTGTTTGCTTTTTTTAACTTTTACGAAATACACACTACCCCAATTCAATTATCGTGGAGCAGCTGTAGTTTGTTTGAGCACCGCGGCACATAATATGAACAGCGTTCTTTTTGTTATTCTTTGCATAACTCGGTTTTAGCCTCTCCCCCCCCCTCCCGTCCCCCCGCAGTTGGGAGAAGTCGCGACTTGCTCGCATCTTAGCGGCAGCGTCGCCGGGAGAACTTTCTTCACCGCGACGAAACCGAGTTCGGGGGCTACCTGTGCAAACAGAATCTTCGACATCACCTCCCACTGCGCCCTTAATCAACTTATAAACCATGGTAACTTTTACCAATCAGAAACACATCCCGCGGGAAAGGAGATCAGGATCGCAGCTGTACCGGGAGGAGGAAAGAAGGGGCGGTTAGAGGGGGTGGGGCAAAAACTTTATTGGATCGTAAGTCGCCACCTGAAGATAAGCGAACGGCCCGGCCGTTGTTCGTGTGCACTTACGACTTCCCGGAATGACGACGAGTATTTTCTTTCTCTTGCTCCGTAGGACCGCGGCGGAGCGGCGATCGTGTTGTTTTTGTAATCTCGCGAGGTATCCGACAGATATTGTAAAACAGGATGGAAGGGAAGAACTTAAGGGACACGTAGTAAAATAGCCGGTAGCACCAGTGAAAACATTATCTTAAACTGGCTCCGGCGCGCGCGGCTCTCTTCCTCTTCAATCGCGACGGATATCTCGGCGAGCCATGATACTCAAGCTCCATTGAATTAATCTTCAACCTGCGAGCGTCTTGAATTTCCGCCCTCCCTTCCCCTCCCCCTTTCCTCCTGGCGGCTACAAACAATTGTTTAACTAATCAGCGATGCACGATTACGTGCACAGAAGAGCCGAGGGATCCTCGGGTGCTTGTCATTAAGCTTCTTTACCGTAAATAACAACATAGTTGAATGTCTTCCAAGAGCTCGTAAAGGAACATATGCAGATGATTGTTCTCGCATTAGGCATGTCTCCGTTACGCCTTAACACCGTACATTTTGCTCTCTCGAGACTTGGTTGTTGGCCAACGCGGCACTACTTTTGCATATATTTGAATACAAGTTCTGGCGCTGCGAGACGGGGAGCAAAATATTAAAAAAGTAGCGATATCTTCTTACACTGAAAGAAAAGTTTGGTTGTAATAATCCAGTCTTGATAAAAGTTACCAACAGCCTTGATGAAATAGTTTCAAATAAATATATATAGATCGTTGTATACACAAAATAATGTTATAAAAACGAAATGTTCAGAATTCTTATCAAATATTTTGTTATTATTATTATTATGTTTTAGTAATACTAACTAAATATTTCAAAAATTGCATTACTAAATACATCTTATAAGTTTACCTAGATTTTTTTTATCAGTGTATTACAACTTTATTTCTCCGCAAACTCAAGTCGTCGACGACTTGAGTATTTTAAACTAAACATTAACTATATATGGTATGTAATATTATTTTTTAGCGCGTATATTTATACATACATCTACAAATATTTTTCTTATATTGAAATTAATTGAATGTATACCTAACGAGTAAAAACGAAAAATACGCCCCACTCATTTCTCTTAAAATTGATCGAAGGTATTTTATCGCCGGTCCGAATTTCGCGCGCCGCCATTGAATTTACTGCATCATAAACCATGAACTCCATGTATCGCCTGCAATTGCTGCACGATGCATCAAAAGCTTCGTTCAAAGTCGGCACTTTGTTACCATTTACCATTGTAACATCTGCGTCGGCATGAAATTACTACAGAGAGCTCGATGTGCGGACTGTCAAAAATCCGTATATCTTTGGCCACACTATTTGGCGGGAATATTGAATGCCGCGTTTTTTATGGTTTTTGAAGAGGATCGAATCCTCTCATGGAATTAACTACTTTTTTTTTATTATCAACGTATTAAATATTCCAAGCTCTCGAAGCGAATGAAAGTCTCGTGAGTATCGAGATACAGTATAAAAGAGATCGATATTTCGAACTTTACGTAATTATTTAATCCGGCACGAGAGACGTTAAAGTAGGGCGTGGCGTGACGAATATTCCTTCGGGGCTTCGTATATCGAAAGCAACGCGACGTTATACGTGATCACGTAGCGCGATAACTCCAACGATACGCCTTCTCATTCTCCACGGCAAATAGACAAGTGCCTAAATGTGATAACGGGAAAGGATTTACCGCGACGAAAGTACGCCCTTTATTTCTACTACGGCTCCGCCGGCCGGCGCGCCGTCTACAAACATCGGCACATTTTCCCGCATGGCTCCGGTGTAATGAAATGCATCGCTCTTTGAGGGTATAATCCGATGCAGATTAAAACCCCGGCCCGCCGCGTCCCTTCGCCGCCGTGAAGCAAATTGCGAGCACAACGCGCCGCGGGAGGAGGCGAGAGAGAGCGTTGAAGCTAATCCGACACGTGGCTCCGTCACGGCTTTATATCGAGGAATAAACGAAGACGTCTCTCCTCGACGGTGAACAGCGCCTGAAACTCGTCGAAGCTGCATTTTTAACCCTTCGCGGTCGGGCGTCGAGAGCGCCCACTCGACAGCGAGCCTTATTGTGAAGTCAGTTTCGAGGGGATTGATATTCGACACGATGGCACCAATATACAACATTTCCCGTCTGCAACATGCAACTCGTAGTTTCTTTATATATACACGGTTTATTTGTGGATCAATTGAATTTTCACGTGAGAATTAGTAATTAATTGTGTTCCACATGCGAGCGGCGCGAATGAGGGGAAAAATGCGAGAAATGACGGTGCATTGTAGCCGTGCACTATGATTACGGTGACCATATTTCTCTTTGAAGAAAAATAAAGGACACCGCCACCTACTCTTCTTCCACAAACAAGTGCAAAGTAAATTTATTATTGCCATTAATATTTTTTGCCCTGAATATATATGAGAAAGAAGTAAAATTTTGTAAGCTACAACATTATATATAAAATATATAGAAAGAAACATATCTTTATTTAAGCATTACGCAAAATGTATAAAGGCAATAAAGACTGAAATATAGGACACTTTATAGGACTTTTCAGAAATAAGGGACAAAAGTGAGTCTTCAAGAAAAAAAATGGGTCCAAAGTGTACAGACTTAAAATAAAGGACTGTCCTCTCTGACGTAGGACGGATGATCACCGTGGCTATGATCGAAGCGGAACGCTATGCGCGTCGTCTCATAATACCACTGCGGATTTCACTCGCAACATACGATAGCGGAAATGAGAAATTGAGCGATAACCTTAGCCTTCTACCCGGCCATCAACTTCTTCCCCCCCGCCGCTCTCACGCGGTATCGCACACCGCATCTCCCACACCGCGTCTCCCGTTGCTCTTTCCTCCCCGTAACACACGTATACAGATACACGCGCGGGCCCATTCATTAAGTCTCGAGAACGTCCTCGCAATTTCTATAGGGTCGTCAGTAGACGTGTACACGACGTGCCGTTTGTTCTCCTCTGAAACTCGAGATGTCCTCCTCGGATAACACGATGAGACCGTGATGGCTAGTGCACACTGGCGCGCGATCACGACACGAAGTGATAAAGAGAGAGCAAGGGAGAGAGAGAGAGCCGTCTGAAAGATAATGAAAGCATACATCCGCGACCTACGACTACGAACGAGACGGATGATTGCGGGCCTCGGCTCGGCGCGACGCGCGGTCATGGAACATTTTTTTCTTCCTCCTCGGAAGACGTCGCCGTCTTTAAGTGGAGACGAAGAGCTGACGCTAAGTCTGAGACGGCGAGATTTGCGGGATCTTTCCTGTCGTACCGTCCCCACGTTAACATTTCACGCACATCTGTCGTATCTATTAATAACATAATTACTAATGATATAATTATTAATAATATAATATAATTATAATATACACATAATATTATAATTATAATATACGTATAACATTATAGTTATAATATACACGTATTATAATATGAAATATCAGAGGGAGATAATAGGGAATATCGTGAGGCAGTGTAACAGGACAGCTCCGATTTGCGTCACCTTGTTTCATCATCGCGCTATAATAACTCATATTCATTTCTCTTGTAAAAATTGAAATGAAGAAATAACAAAAGAAAATAAAGCGAGAGGAATGCAATGATTTTGGATTCTTTCTTCATGCATAAAGTATATATTTGTGTACACACGTACATACTATCCCAGATCTACAAAATTATTTATCTGTATTTATTATTTTTTTATAAATCCTTGATATCAAAATAAAACGTAAAATTGTCGCATGCGTATATAAATCAATTTATACACTTCGGTTATTTTTTTATTTGAATCATTATATGCCAAGCAAAAAGAATTTTTACAGAAATATTATACATGCAGAAATACATTACATAGAGAACATTCATTTACTTGGCCATCACGGCGTATATATTTTTGTAATATGCAACGGACTAAGCAAAAGAAAACACTACTACATTTGAAACATGCGGAATAAAGTCACCAACCGGGTTAACTACATTTTTACGGAAATATCTGCTTTTGCAGATAGTTAATGTCTCTTTTATGCATACATTTTCATAACATTTGCTTGCCTTTACTGACAATAACGAATATTTTAGCATAAGCATTATTCACAAAATTTTTATTCATGTTTTTCGAAGCATTTCTAGCGATAAAATAAAAATAAAAACGTTCGCTGCATTTCATTCACATAATCTGTCAGGTTCGCAAATACGAAGTACTCTGAAATTGGATAAAATTATTATAGAAATATAAACTGTGCAAGTAGGTGTATGGCAGGGGTGTGTATGTATACGCTTCCGGAAGACTTTTTAAAGATAATTTTCCGAGAGTGCCCGGAGTATTAGTCGTAAAAGCCTCTAAAGTTTCTGAAACTATATGCACGTGATCTGTGTGCGGAGTACGTAAATTGTATCGGTTATTCCGAGATGGCTGAAGCTACAGAAATTTATTACTAATAGATAAGAATTAAGATGAGATAATTCTGCCTTAATATAATTCAATCGTATAATTGTATCGTATAATTTCATCATTTCATCAAGAGCAAAGTTATCTCTCCGTTTTAATACTGAGATATTAAACGCGTTTAACATTTAAGGATATTAATGCAAATTACTCATTACACATTCTTTTGCGCACAAACACTTTTTGAGCTAATTCTTTTTGATTTAGAAAAACCCAATTTCTAAGTTTACAATTTTGCGCTGTTGTTACACATTGGTATATCGGTTAAGCGCAGTTAGTAATTTTAATAATTAACGCTGTAAATTTTGTTACGCTGCTACACTTGTAATATTATAAGCAATGGAAGAGAATTTGTTAATGAAATGCACTCTGGATATCATTAGCAGGAAATTTATGACTTGCCAGCGATCAATTAATGTTTTGCAAATGGCTTTACGGCGACGGCTGCGTAACATAGATATCACGCGAAAGTTATTGCCACAGGCTACGAATATATAACGGAAATTAGATACGTAGCGAATACTGAATTGTGATCAGTATATATCGTAAATATTGATGGAATCGGGAGGGATCGATCAGAAGTTTAGATTCCGTAAATGTTATTTTCATGCAAATGGACATTTTATACATCTTTATAATTGATATTGGCATACACGTATCTTCCCCGTTTTTTGCAGATATTATTTAAGAAACACGATAAACTCGAAAAAAATAAATTCAAAGAGAGAATTTATAAATTAAATAAATTGAACACAATAAAATAATCGAATCGCAATTATGTGATTAATTTTAATTAGCGATACGTGGCATAAACTTTATAATATAGAAAATTATAAGATTTATTTGTTTATTTTGACTAAAAATAAATAATGAACTTTCTTATCTGATTCTTGTTCATAATTTAGTAATTAAAAGGTACAAAAGAATATCTTTTTTTATATAAGAAAAAATTTATTTATTCATCGTGTTAAAGATTTTTATCGCAATCATTTTAAATTTAATATACTTTCCATACTATATTTACGAGAAAAATGATCAGTGGATTTTATTTCATTTAACGAAAATCACGCTACAATAGGATGAAGTAAATCTGCTTCAACTGAAGAACTTTGACGGTCAAATTGTTTTATCATGCATATAATTTGTAATAAAAATACGTAGTGAATAAAAACTGAAATTTAATATATTTAATATTCGGACATGCAAATAACATTATGTGTATATCAAATAAATTTCCATCCAGCGTAATTAAATTTTTTGATGCGTTCATTCTGAATCTTATGTTGCTGAAATAATGTAAACAATCGTTATTTTCTACAATACGCACAAGGTACAGCGAAACTTTTTTTTTTTACATTTGTTCCCAGCTAGCGAATAATACAGGAAAGCAGTAGTCAAACAAAAGCATCAGGCAGATTAAGGGCAGAAAGGGATTAAAAAAGGTGATTGCGTATCGTAAACACACTGAGCTTCAAAGGGTTAATGTTTCCTATTTCCTATTTCCACGTATGGGAAGAACAAGCAACATAGTTTAATATCTTTTGTTTCTATGCACACGAAACGTTCTCAAACGTTCTTACGTTTTTTTTTCATGTCTACTAGTTTATATGTTTAAAGTATACGTAAAGTGGCTTTGCTTTTCTCTTACGTACGTATACATGTACGTACGTACGATATCAGAATATGCGTATTAATATTGGTACATACTGAAACTACAGTTCCTCGTGCACACAACGGCAATCATTGCATATATAAGTAACTGTCTAAACAGGTTATAGATATATGTATATATACTTGAATTATGTTCTGCGCCGTTGAAGCCGTTTGTCTGTCGCGAAATCTGAGATATCAGCGTCACAGCGATATATCTACGGGATTAAAGCGATGGGAGACCGCGTCCCTTTTGAAACGGACAATTAAAGCTGCCAGTTTGAACCGAGCAGAGAATGATAAATTAATATATTTTTTTTCTCTTCATGCGTGTTTGCATTATTGGTTTACATCATTAGTTTTATTCAGTTTGAGTTATAAACACGCGACGGATTTCGCGAAACCTCGGAATGCCTCGACGCTTGATTAAAAAGCGCGCAGAATTAAATTTCTTAGACGTCTCTCCCGTCACGCGCAATCGGCATGACCCAAGCTCCTCTTATGTAAGGCGAACGAAAATTGAGCGCGGAAAGATGATTGAATCTCGACTTGCATGGATCAAAGGGGGTTTCGCACATAAGTTACCGGGCGCGCCGTCCTTTGTACATCATTGCACGTTGCGTTCAGTTCATCGG